>CAUZXS010001249.1:0-102500 GCA_963585895.1 Sepioteuthis lessoniana | reverse complement strand
ACCAATCATAGTCGTTTCATGAAATTCATATTTCAGTCTGTCAATGTTCGATTCAATAAAAATCTATCTATCAACTTGTCAGTCTGTCGTAGTCATTTGATAAAAGTCTATCTATCCCGGTCATTTCATAAAAATGTATTTCCCAAATCATGGTTTGGTTTCTTTGATGGTACATCAACCTTTGTAGGTTGTTTAATGCCAAAGCCGTCCTTTCAGAAGTAATATTTAACTCTTGACTAGAAGGATAACAATCTTTCCGAAGAATATTTTTCCGAAAGTAAACGTAATAGCCCCAAAAGGATTCGGACACGCATACTCCGCTTCCGCAGGCCAGCGTTGTAACTCTCACACCACGATGACACCTCTCCAAATAATGGTCGTTTCATAGAAATATTTCTATTATATAGTCGTTTCATGAAACTATCTATCAAATCAGGATTGTTACATAAAATAAATCTATCTATCTATCTATCTATTAAAGATAATTTTAATATTTTTTGTGTATCGATAAAAACCATCCATAAAACGATTTTTCCTGTTATAAAGGAAAATTGACGTACAAATTGTTCTTAATAATTCAATGTCTGAAAAACATTTACGAAGAGTGATAAAATAAGTACTTCGACTGAATATTTTATAAATATATTTTTCATTTTAAAATCAAAATGAAAAACGAGCACAAATGAACAAATTGAATAATAAAATGATGATGTCTACATGTACAAAACTTTATTTCGACGAGTAATTTTGGTTTGGTTTAGTTGGCTGGGTTGGTTGGGTTTTATGGCATATCAACCTTTGGAGAAATGGTAGATTTTGGTCAATCTGACAAGATGATGAAAATAATTGGAAAAGTGGATAGATCAAATACTTACAACGGGTTTAGTAGTAATATTTCGTTCTTGATTCAAGGAAGAAATTCTTCAGACTAAAAATTTTTGAGCTATTCTACATATAGACACTTCATTATAGTCAATACCTTTGATGAAACAGGATAGGCCAGAACCTCTTCCCCCTCCATCCCTTCCCTTCATTTAAATTTTCTCTTTCTCAAAACCTTCCCCCTTATATTTCTTTCTTTCTCACTAAAATGAATCCATGTCTGTCTGGTCAAATCTCTGAGGAAACCTAATACAATTGATGGCATTTAGCCTTGACTATCTACCCGGAAGGTCACAGTCAAAACGAATAACCCCTCTTAACACCATTCAAATATATATCTATTTCCCTCCCTTTTTTTTTCTAGTCAGTTTTCTTTGTTGTCTTAAGACCCATTTCCTTCCTTTACACCTTTTTACATTTTCATCATTATTTTATCTATTTCCTCAATTGCTAAAATGTAAAAAAAAAATCAAAATAATTTTAGTCTGAAGAAGTTCTTCCTTGAATAAAGAACAAACTATTCATATTAAACCCGTTATAAGTGTTTGATTTATCCACTTTTCCACTTATTTTTATCATATCAACGCTTGTAGGTTATTTAATCCCAAATTCTGTTTATGCATATACATACAATTCATATAATTTGTGAACCGGCTCATTGGCCAATCGGGTAGAGTGTTCGCCAATGATCTGGTAGACCTTGGTTCAATCCCTGGTCGCGTCATACTAAATGGTACTTGGATACCTCCTTGCTCAACACACAGCGGTATAAGGTACGTATTATGGGTAAAGTGGAGTAGCACCCTCCCCTACACCTCGGTGTAGTAGCTATTGAAAAGGTATCCTTCTAGTTGCCCTCGACTACTGTCGTCAACTTTCCTTTACTTGTAGATAGCATTTTCAAACAAGCAAGAGCTCTTTTTTTTTTTGCTCACAGTTAAATGGTTTCAAGTATTTCTATCGAATACAAATAATTCTATTTACAATTAATCATTTGTTTGCACATATTTCAATAGATATGCATATATGATTGGTAAATGAATAGTTTGTAGGTAATTTTATTTTTAAATGAGAACTGATTTGTTATTGTTTCTACACAGTTAAATGGTTTCAAGTGTTTCTATTAAATACAAATAATTGTATTGACAACTAATCATTTGTTTGCACACAGTGAAGTGGTTACAAGTATTGCTATTTAACGCTAATTATTCTATTCAACACCATTCATTTGTACACAGTCAAATGGTTCCAAATATTGCTATGTTATACTTATAATTCAATTTAAGCGTACAGTTAGAGAATTTCCAGTATTGCAATTAAATAGTTTAATTCAAAATTACACATTCGTTTGCACAGTTAAATAGTTTCAAGCATTGCTATGTATCACTAACCATTCAAATAGACAGTCATTTATGTACCCACAGTTAAATGGTCAAAGGGTTTTATTTCTAACAATTCAATTTAACATGTCATTTGTTTGCACACAGTTTAAATGTCAAACAGTTCCATTTGACCAACGGATAGGACCCTACCAGGTACTACTGCAGGATGTTCACACCTATATTCTTAAAATGACCATGATACAAAAAAATTCGAGAAAATAGGATACTGATTCACTTGTTCCAGAACCAAAGATGGTAGACGTCGGTAAACCAATTAGTTTCGAGAACATATTGGTCAGGAAAAGGACATGATTTGTGCTCACAACTACGTCCACAACTTTGATTTTATTCCGCGCATTTGAAGCCGATCACATGACAAGGATTAGCCATATATACTCACGATTTACAATAACTCACTCTCTCTTACATTTTGACTTCCAGAGACAGCTTGACTTTGAAAGTTAGTGAAATACAGCTCAATACACGCAACATGGGTGCGTATATACTCTACGACTTTTTTCTTTCCTGTTCTGCCTTTTCGGTTGGACTTGTTCCAGTCTTGCGCTCAGCCTCAGACATTTAGTCAAATCCCGAATGAGACAAACGACTAACATGGGAGAAAACACGTTTTCCTAAAATATATTTATAGTCAACAGGACACTTTTAATATTTAGTCTTTCACCATAATATTCGTATTAGTCACACACACACACACACACACACACACACACACACACACACACACACACACACACACACACACACACACACACACGGGGGAATATTTAACAAACTATATTAAAATATTCGTAATGTTTTGTAATGCTTAATTTTATGTACTCGTTGTTATATATATATTTATTTTTGTTTGTATTACTTTCTTTTGAATGTTCTTTTGTCTGCGTCGTTTACATTGTTTGTTTTTCAATAATGAGCCAATTGTGGGAGCAAAATATCCAGCAAACATACCCCACACTACCACTCTGTGTTAAAGTGAACCTGGGAGAAAGGACAATGAAAGAGAACACCACATTTCCCAAACCTCTAGAATAAGAGCCTCATCATAAAAGGGTTTAGTGTCAAATCCAGGACACTCGTTTGGGTAGGGTTCTGAAATGTATTCAGATGCAGAGATGCTGTCGGTATATTCTACAGCACAGCCGACTGGGTTCGACGAGTAAGAGTTAATATGGGAAAAAGAAAGACTTAGCACATCAGTCTCAATACTTTTTGACTAGCAGTTTTGGACGAATTACAAAATGGTGTGTACTCGGTTCTATTATCACAGCTTTACTTTCTTCATATTCACAAGCAATAAAATTTTTATGGTTGCAATATCCCTTGTCAGTTATGACAGGTATACACTAATGCTCCATAATCCTATCCGCACGCAACTTTCATTGTCTTCTAAACTAAAAATAAATCCTACAGAAAACAATATAAGAAATACAATAGCGTAGCTGTACATCATATAAAAACAGATGCTTCGATTCAGTTTAAACTCGCTGGAAGAAGTGTGTTGAATGCCAAGGAGTCTGTTTTGAATTAAATTGTTTTTTCATTACTTTTTCATTTCTTGTTTGGCTAATACAACAACAGGTTCTATAGAGAAGATAAGCTAAGAGTGACGGTTATAGTCGTAGTACATGGAATCGGTGACACGGGATCAAATTCTTGATGAGGCTATATGCGTTTTTCACTTCGCGCTAATGCCATTGTGAAAGAGAATAATCCATTTGTTCTACTCTCCCAGCTATGGATGAATAATAGAGCAGATTGTGTTCTTTAGCTTCAAACACACACACACACACACACACACACACACACACACACACACACACACACACACACACACAATGATATTCCGAAGTCGTTGATTGTCTTTAGATATTTACATAATATAACAAAATATGGGTAAATAGTAGAGTCAACTAAGTTCTTAGGCTTAGTTAAGTCTAAGGAAAGAAAAACTCTAAATTCAACAACCCAGTCGGTTGGGGCTGTAGAATACATCGAAGGGTAAGACAGTGTGTAAACAAATGACTGATGTTTAATTGAATTGTTAGCGATTCATAGGAATAATTGTAACTATTTAAATGTGCGCCAGTGAATGAGTAATGTTGAATAGAATTAATAGTGTTAAATAGCAATACTTGTAACCACTTCACTGTCTGCAAACAAACGTTTAATATTGAATAAAAGTATTAGTGTTAGATAGCAATTATTGAGACCATTTAGCCGTGTAGAAACAATAGTAGTACTAGTGTGCAAGTTGAAATTATCTACAAAAGGTGTGCAAACAAATGACTGATGTTAAAATGTGACTGTTAAACAGCAATACTTGAAACCAATTAATTATATGCAAAAAACAAATGAGCTCAGGCTTGTTCAAAAATGCTATCTATAAAATGAGTTTACAAATCATATATATTTGATATATATGTATGAGGGGGCACCTCTGGTGGTGTAACGGTTAGCAAGTTAGACTAGCAAACCTACACGAGTGAGTTCGAGTCTCATTGGGCGCCCCTTTCATTCGGCCTTGTGCCACATCGAAGCAAAGAGCTTTGTAAATTACTATATATATATATGTATGAGGAGGATTTGGTATTAATCTACTATGCCATAAAACCCAACCCAACCATATTCTAAATTCAAACCAGCTCTACGTCGCTAAAAATTGACCTTGTGTTAGATCCTACCGATTGCGGGGGAAACTTTTATTTATTATTTTTAATGGCATATCAGTCATCGTGGGTTATTTAATACCTTTCTCAGGGGTATTAGTCCGATAGTGAACGTATTAGGGTGACTGGAGATCGAACTCGCTTACTTAGTCATTGCACCACGAGAAGACCCCAATTGAAAAGAACTGGTTAAATACATATAGTCTTTATTCAACTAAAATTTTTTTTAACACATCTTGTATCAAAGAACTTTGTTCATTAATCAAATCTTAATTCCTCACAAGCATGTTATTTATCAGTTTATCAATCAGGAACCATTTAATTGTGTGCCAACGAATGAGTTATGTTGAACAGAATAATTAGTATTAAATAGCAATACTGGTAAGCACTTCACTGTATGCAAACAAATGATTTATAGAAAATAGAATTATTTGTGTTTGATAGAAATGCTTGAAACTATTTGACTGTGTAAAAAAAAGAGCTCAGGCTCATTTAAAAATGCTATGAACAAAATGTGTTTGCAAATACATTAAATACACGTGTATTAAGAGGATTTGGCATTAAATAACTTACAATGATTGATATGCCATAAAACAAAATCAGCCAACCAATCTTAAGGAAGGTGCTTTAGGCATCAAATAATAAAGCTTTTTTAGACGTAAATGATTCAACCAAGGGAAAATTCCCAGGAGTATGTTGAATGGGAAGTGAAATGTTTTATAAAAAATTAGTTTGATTCATTGATAATTTCTGTTTTGGCATATAAAGCTTCGGTATGGGTACTTTTTAAACACCCTTCGTATTAGATATTTGCATATGGAGTGTATCAGAAATGGGATTTTTGATTAGAAAGCACTTGCGTCGCAGGGTAAAGGATTTTAAAGCTGTGACGACCATTTGTAGCCAAGTGTGAAACTAGGGAAGAATTTCACTGGAAGAGTGGGGAAAGAGAATTACTGGATGACAATTGATAAAGGATGGTGAAAATCTAGGAATCCATAGAGAGGGTTATGAAATCGTTGCGTTTGACGGAAGGTTGATCGCAGTTCCTTTACCATTGTTATATTATCCTACAAATCTTAAAAGAATTCTAAAATACCGCCACTGTATCTTGAAATTAGAGCATTCCGACGGAAAAAAAAAGTTGTTTTTTTTTTTCAAAGAAAAATAAATCTTCCCGCAAGAAATTTCTAATTATTTCGCTGAAAATGTATGGAAGCAGAACAAAATTCCTGTTTTATCAACTCTACACTGATCAGTAAAATATATTCGATACATAATTATTTACAAATATATGTGTGTGTATTTACTCAACCCCTCCTCTATGAGAAGGGTGCGACAAAAGACATAGATTAGGCGTATCAAACACGCGACCTGCGGGCCACACTCAGCCTGCAAACTACATTTCTATTGTGCGTTGTAGAACAATTTCCGTGACTAACATTTTCCTAAAACATCTCTATGGGAGTTTCTTAATGATATTATGTTGTCAAAGTGTTCATCTGTTCATTATCTCTGTCAACAATTCTATGGGAGCTCCTTTATGATACAATGATTACAAAGTCTTCACCTGTTCGCCATCTCTGTCAACGCTTTTTTTAATTCTTCCCCAAGTTGTTTACATAATATCTGTTCTGCTTTTCCAAAACATGTTCTAATCCGATAGAAATATTAACATTTTTATCATCTATGGGCGATTCCATGAATGTATTGACAGGGATGGTGAATGTGGGAGACTGTTTGAAATTATATCAGAAAGGTGCTTCCATAAGGCAGTAAATAATTTTCATCACTGAACTTTGTAAGGTGAAAAGTTGAAATAATCCATTTTCATATTAAAAAAAATTCTTCATCAGAAAGTTAGGGAAATATACACCGGATTTTTTTCCTATTGAGGTAGGTATGATCCTGCTTATTCCCCTCCCCCAAGCTATGATTTCACCAGTACTGTCCTTCCACAAGAATGGGTTTGGTATTAAATAACCCACGGACAGACTCCAGCTTTTGATTTTGCCATCGTGGCAATTTACAGGGCGACGATAGTATGTATTTACCCACTCCCTCCACCACAGTCAGAATATGACTCAAGGTGAATTTTTTAAAGCTGATTTGAATTCAGAGTTTTTCTTCTTCAAGAATGGTTGCCTAATCAAGTTTAAAGAATCCAGTATGCATGCGCATCTACACGTACGTGTGCATGCGCACACGTACGTTTAGACTTCCGTTACTTAGTCACATCGTTCCTCCGTGTTAGCCCATGTTACTACAACGTACGCGTTTTCCTGTGTCTGGCTTTGTAAAGCGAGATACAAGATTTTGAAAAATACTTTCAATTTCAAATTGTTGTCTTTTCAATGCTCTAAACCATTTAGACATATTGAGCAAATCCGAATGTGGCCCTGTTGCTTTTTGCTGATTCAAATTCATAAGCATTATCAGATCTGCTCTCTTCTCTTCAGCCAGTTTATATTAACAAAAACACAAAGAAAATCTTATGGTTGAGAATGGATAGCTGATATTTTGGTCAAGAGAAATAGCAATGAGACAGATAGCATGGGGTAATACGTTTCATGCCTTTATCAATAGTTTTACTGTAGCTGGTGTAAGTGGTCCTATATTTACCCATAGCTGGATGGAGAAATGATAGATTCTTGTCTTTCCCTTGGGTATTAATACGAAGGGAAATGGAAGCAGCCTCGTTCAGGATATTGGGATCGATACTGTGCTCACCGCCATGATTTGGTTCTGGTATATGTTTAACCAGCATCGATGAATATCAACAGGTTTATTTTTCTGCATGGAAGAAGCTTGTAATTTTGGCTATTATTAGGAAAGTAAACATCTACTGCCATGTCACCAACATCCACCGATTGGGACAACATAAACTAGGAGCCATTACTCTCAGAGCGACCAACTTATACGAGTGATATGTAGCCTTTTGTTCATTGCGGACAAAAAATGGTTAGCCAATAATGGTGACTATTAAAAATGCGTTTTATATCTGGTTGGTTGGTTGGTTGGTTGAGTTTTATGGCATATAAACCTTTGTAGGTTATTTAACGCCAAATCCATCTTTATACAAATAATCTGTTCTATTTCAAACAATTCAGTTGAGCATGAGTACACAGCTTGATTGTCAAAAACATTTCTATTTCAAGCTATTCAGTTTCTTCAAACAATTCTAGTTCAGCTAATTCAGTTTAGTATAAGTATAGATTTTGTTTAATTAAATGTCAAAACAATTCTATATTAAACAAGTCAGTTTAGTGTAAGTACAGTTTCAATGTTAAAAACAATTTTATTTCAAACAATTCGGTTTAGCATAAATACGCAGTTTAAATGTAAGTACACAGTTTAATTGTCATAAACATTTCTATTTCAAACTATTCAGTTTAGTCAAACAGTTCTAATTCAAACAATTCAGTTTAGCATAAGTATGCAGTTTAGTTCTATTTAACCCATAGATAGGGCCCTATCAGGTGCTACCATTCCTAGGCAGAGTGGACCTAGGAGTGATGGCAATGAAGGGTTGCTCCGGATTCCCCAAAGCCCCAGCATCACTGGGACCTCACCAGCAGATTGTTTAGTGTCATATATTTAGGACACTCGTCGGTGTGGGAGAGGGGCGTCTTACCTCTCTGCAGAGGTTCAGTCGGTGTATTCTACAGCCTCAGCCGACTGGGCAAGTTTTATATCAGAATTTTTTTTTCTTTACAATAGAGTTATTATACTCATTGTATCTGCTGTAGTTTCTGTTACCTTCACTTTAGCCAGGTTACACTAAAAAAAAAAAAAAAAAAAAAAAAAACGAAGTAAATTTTATGGTGAAGATTGGATTGATGATATTTTGATCAAGAGAAATAGCAATGAGACCGGCAGCGTGGGATATTAGGTTCATGCCTTTATTAATAGTTTTAATGTAGCTGATGAAAGTAGTGCTATTTAGAATCCGAATTTTATTCACGAATTCCGTTCTTAGAGTGAAGAGATATAACCCCACAATACTCAGCGTGCAAACGATTATGAGAAATAATTTTCTGTATTTCATTCTTTCGATATGTCTGTTTTCATCATTTAAAATCTTTTTGTTGATTTTTATTCTAGCTATCTGATTTTATCAGTGCTGTGGTCTGGATGGTCTCATTTCTTCTTCTGATCTCCAATTCGTCAAATCTCTTTTCCTGGCCTTTGTAGATCCATCCAAATGCACCAACTTTTTCAACTCTATGGTAAGACCCAGGTATTTATCAATCTTTTTGCTTTCTTTCGGTTTTCAACGACAAAATCCTCAAGATGACATCTTTTTTTATTAATTAATTTCAAGTCTAGGCTTTTGGCTGGTATTGGGTGATCTGCTTGTGAGCCGAAGTTCTAGAAAATTTTATGGATCTCATTTTCTTTGACATTATGATCAAATTTAAATCTTTTGAACAATTCCCAGTGAATTGCCGTTTCCACCCAATCATGCCTAGTCTTATATTTCTTTTGTGTTAGTTTGCTGCATTCACTTATTATGTGATAAACCGTTTCATCTCTGTCCCTAGATAGTCTACCTTTGATATTCCCCTGTGTATTATCAACTTTTGCTTCGATATAATTGGCTCTTATGGCATTATTTTATGCTATTTAAAGAGGGTCCGTTTATCTCACCAGGTTTCATCTT
This sequence comes from Sepioteuthis lessoniana, assembly GCA_963585895.1. Lineage (NCBI taxonomy): Eukaryota > Metazoa > Mollusca > Cephalopoda > Myopsida > Loliginidae > Sepioteuthis > Sepioteuthis lessoniana. Next base: position 92,886 of record CAUZXS010001249.1, on the reverse strand, counting down.
CTTAGTCAGGTCCAAGTCGTTTTATGTGCAATTTCCTTCGTTGGTCGCTTGAAATATCCATAATTGTTCCTCTTTAATATACTTACAGAAACCGGTTTTCCCAAGTGGTCATCCATCTAAGTACTGACCAAACCCTACATGGCTTAACTTATCTGATCAGATGAAAACCGTTATGTTTTACGTGACATGACTGTAGCCTCTTCTTCTTCTTCTTTGTAATTGTAGTAGTAGTATATTTCTCGCGTGATTTTCACACCAGCGTTAGTTGATGGTCTTTCAGTGCAGTCTGAGTGACAGCAAGTCTCCTCGGAATTCCAGGACTCTTCTAAGTATTCTGGCCGATTTCAATAATGCTGTATCTTGGATGGTCTCGATTCGTCTTCTGATTTCGAACTCATATAGCCCCTTTCCAAAGCCTTTGGTGGCCGTTGCAACCGCACCTGTGGCAATTGGTATCACCGTCACTCTCATGTTCCACAACACTCTTTGTTCTCTGGCAAGGTCCAAGTACCTGTCTCTCTTTCCGTTTTCTTTGATTTTCACTCAGTGGTTCACCGAGCGAGCAAAGTTCACAAAACGGCAGGTTCTCTTTCTTGTTTTTTTTTTCTTTCTTTTTTGTGAATTATCCCTAATTCTGGCCTTCAGGTCGGGATTAAGTGATCTGCTTGTATATCAAAATCCCAGGGAATTTTATTATTTCCCTCCTTTTGGAGTTTTTCACACCAGCAATAGCTGGTGGTCTTTCACAGGAGTCTAAGAGACAGCAAGTTTCCTTAAGACTCCAGAACTCTTCTCAGTATTTTTAGAAATGCTGTGGTTTGGATGGTCTTGATTCTTCGTCTCTACAAAATTTTCCATTTATATATATATATATATATATATATATACAAGTGTCGAATAAAAAATTAAACTCTTTTTTATAAAGAGTTCATTTTCTTCTTTACCAGAGATATCTAGATTTTATAATTTCTTGTTGAACGTGATACAATAAAAACATATCTTATTAGGTATTATTAATTACCAAACTCTTCCGCACTGAAACTCTTTAACCCAAAATATTAATTGATAGCAAGCCCAAAATAGATATACTCCTCATACATATTTATGCAATTTTATATTTGTTTACAGAGTTTCAAAGATGTAGAATTTGCATGAACAGGATTTGGTTTGAGGAAGCGTTTTTATTATTGCATCACAGCCCTTTAATTGACTGATCTACGGGCCTTACTCTATGTATATGTATTTTATGTATATGGATATGAATATGATTTTGTGTTCATGGGCCTTACTCTCCAATCTACGATATATCTATGTGAGTCTTACACTACGATCAGTTAGCTCTCCTTACTCTATGTATATGTATTGTATGTATATGGATATGAATATGATTTTGTGTTCATGGGCCTTACTCTCCAATCTACGATATATCTATGTGAGTCTTACACTTCGATCAGTTAGCTCTCCTTACTCTATGTATATGTATTGTATGTATATGGATATGAATATGATTTTGTGTTCATGGGCCTTACTCTCCAATCTACGATATATCTATGTGAGTCTTACACTACGATCAGTTAGCTCTCCTTACTCTATGTATATGTATTGTATGTATATGGATATGAATATGATTTTGTGTTCATGGGCCTTACTCTCCAATCTACGGTATATTTATTTGAGTCTTACACTACAATCGGTTAGCTCTCCTCTCCTCCCTTCACTTCAATACGTTCTTCTCCGGTCGTCTCGTGTTCTCTCGTGTTACCATCTTTGTTCTTTTTCGTTAATGAAGAATGATAACACGGTCATAACTTCATGTACACGTATTACCTTTATTTGCTTGCAACTTTTAATCATTATCTGCTCGGCCTAAGTGGAGAATCAGTGAGAAAAGATAGAACGTTCTGTTATGTTTTGACCTGTTGACCCGGCCAAAAATGCCATTCTAGGTGACGCACGGGAAGGAGGTGATACATTCTAGTGGCAGTTATGAGAGGAAATCGCGTGGGCGGAAATTGACTGATGAAATGGGACGAGGTAAAAAAAATCCCATTATACTCTCATAGACTGACTCACCGGAAGAGAGTGACCTCCGAACTGGATGACAGTTATTTCTGCTCGATGACGATCACACAGGCCATTCCAAAGAAAGCGGAAGTGACACATCCCGGTCGCCAGATATCGGAAGAAGTTGCGGAGGCATGGAGGCGTGACCATATCACCGCTTGGGAGTTTGAAGGTAATATAAGGCCGACGAATTGAACAGAAGGAAGAAAGAAGCGAGTAGAGTTGAGGACAAGCAGTATATTTGGAGAGGAGATGTGGTAGGGAAAGCCACACCCGGCCGAAGGGGCTCCGGTTGAGCAGCCATGGAGAACGAGAAAGACACAACGCTGACGGCCATAACTTCGGGGTCAAAATATTTCAGTTATGTTCGGTCTCCAGCTCCCTCTCACACGCAAACTTTGAACAACCCTTTCGAAACTTACAAATAAAGTGAGAGGTAAAATATTTTATAAAGAAGTCTTCCTGCGTCTTTCTGTGTGCGTCGTTTATTACTGCGCCTTTATCATCGTGCGTCTGTCTATTATTGAGTCGTTATGATGCTGCATGATGCTGTAGATGACTATATAACACGTTCGACCTTTCGCATTGAGAGTTTCTCACCAACTCACTAGCTTATTTGAACTCTAAAACCGTTTTGTTCACTTGAATGAATGAGAATTGTGATCTCAGAATAACCTCTCAAGTTCAACGGTTGTCCATCATTCTTGTTGAAACGGTTGTATTTTTTCACTCGGCACTTAACTTGAGTGCTACACTACGTATCAAAAATAAATAGCACCGATCTACTATGTAATGCTATCCGAGTATGTGAGAAAAATAATGTTACTTTTGTTCCAGAGTGTCCTTTCATTTGGCAACAACTGCCTCTTTGTCTAAAAGGGGCAGAGCTGAGTTGATTTCCCGACGCCTTAGGCACTACTGAAGGGAAATGCTGAGGGCGCCAAGAATTTTTTTTGTAAATGGCCACACAAGGGTCTCGATTTGTTCGTGATCCTCCCTATGCACTATAAAATGATTTAATATCAAATCTGACTTGGTGTGAAATATTATGAATCCATTCATTACTCAGTCCTAAATCGAAGCATCAATATCATCATAATATAAATATTTCTTTCTTGTTTATATATATATATATATATATATATAGTATTTACCTATTTATTTCCATTTTGCTAGTCTTATTTCTCTCTTTGTATTTATTTATCAATTCATTTATTGCTATCTTTCTTTTTTAGTAGATTGCGATATTTATCATTTGGTAAATTGATCTTTGTTTAGTACAATGTCAGAAATATGGAGCAGCCAGTAAGAATCGAGCTTGGTCTCCTAGCCTGGCTCGCCAACCACTACATCACACGAGGCAATAAATTTCTATATCTATTTTTCTGTATTCACTTTCAAACATATGTATGTATTTACCAACCTGTCCGCACGAGCAAGAGGTGACCTGAGGTCAATTTTATTGGCGGAGTTTAACAGATTTGAAATCAGAGTTTTCCTTCTCCTTGACCGGTTGCCATATCAAGGTTAAAGGGCCCACTGTGCGCTTCTGTTTATCTATAGCCGGAGGGAGAATAGTTAATTTTATACTTTGCCATAGAGTATTAGCGCTATGATAAATGCAAGCAGCCTCGTTCAGGATTCGAACTCGTGTCGTCGTGTCCGTTTTCAATGACGATACACATCACACCACGGGCACCTTCACAGATGAATGAACATGAATTAATGCGACTTCAGAAAATAATTAACCATAGCAAAACTGAAAATGGTGCTCAGAATAACAATGGCGGAATTCCATGGTGTCATGGTTAACGTGTTGGACTGTAACAGCATAGTACGTGAATGCGAACACTAGTCACGCGATTACGTTCATTTTGGCAAAAAGGTATGAACCCACTTATCTCGTCCGGCTATGTGTTAAATAGTAACACTATTGTTCTTCTACAGAGATAGTTTTGGCATTAGATAACCCACGAAGGTTGATATGCCAATAAACAAATAGATTAAACCAAACAAATCCATGTATAAGAATGAGATTTTTTAAACTCAGACGAGAACAAATCGTGCAATTGTCCTCTTCCGCCATCTTAACACGTTATATCAAGCATCTCTAAAACAAAGGACATTGCTCTTAACATTCATTCAGTCAACTGACTAATCAGTTTAATTGACCACATTAAATTATGCCACGAAAATAAAAACCCAAGCGTAAAGAAATAGAACCAGCTTTGCATATCGAGTATTTGGTATTGATTGGAACAAACATAAAAATGAAGAGGCTGACAAAAACTTCAAGTGTCCTGGTCATGACAAATAAACTACATCAGTGTCGTGGTTCTGTAACTCAGAATTTAATAGATCTATCTATCTATCTATCTATGGGCTCTGCATATCTATCTATCTATCGTAATGATTGAAGTTTCCAAATGTAAGAAAGCGACTACTTATGAACTTAGAATCTTCATCAGTTTCTGTTGTCCGAAATGCTTTTATGGGAAGGGCTAAACTAAGCCAAATAAACATTTCCCAACGGAAAATTGCACATTTTATTCTCGTGGGGAGATTTAAAAAAACTCATACACATCTCATAACCTTGAACAGTTCCTCAAGCACACACACACACACACACACACACACACTCACACACACACACACACACACATATATATATATATATATGTGTGTGTGTGTGTGTGTGTGCGTGTGTGTGTGTGTGTGTTTATTCTACTGAAAGCGATATCAACATATTCAAGGAAAAGGAATTGACTGTTATCGATAGTTTATCGACTATATGGAAATCTAATCTCTTTCGTAAAATAAGACGCCGGTTCTTTCAAGTTGGACCCGTATCGGTACTATTTTACGACATTACTACGTTGGCTTTAACGAAGCGATTGGAGAAAAAATAGATGTGAACTACACAAGGTTGATGCATGCTGTTCTGAACAAATCATGATAGCAACATCCTACAAAATAACTAATCACTAATTAAACGGCCAACTCTTTCTTGTCATATAAATTTTCCCTAGATTTTTTTTTGTGTTTTCAAACATCCATCGTTGATTTAACATCACTAATATCATCCCTCACAATCCTGATGATGATTCATTAGAACCGAAACGCTATAATATCGACTTTACTTCTCAGTAAATATCTCCTCCTTCTTGGATTACCTTGTTATCAATTTTTCTTTATATATATATATATTTAGCTGAATAGACAAATCGTTTAAACCCGTATTTTCATAAATTAAAGAAGCGCTCAATACCAGCCAGTAAAGCAACCAAACAAGCATCTGTACGAAATTCGTTTAGCCTCTAATGTGGGAGACACAAGTCATATATCGTTTAAACCCGTACTTTCATAAATTAAAGAAGTATTCAATACCAGCCAGTAAAGCAGGAATAAAACTAGATGGACAAGTCTCAACAGATGATGGTATTTTTTAAGTTCATGAAACTGGTTGTAACAAAACTGTCAAAGGGGAGTACATTAAACATTCATTGCATATATATATATATATATATATATATATATATATATATATAACGCACGATCAATCACTAACTTTTGGGAGATTATACAGAAATCCTTTTATATATATATATATATATATATATATTGTCATTACGTTAGACTTAGTATCATACCACTCAGCCATCAGTCGACGTACGTCAGCTTGGGAATCATAAGGCATCATGTAGTTGCTTTTGCTTGTTTACATTTTGCCTTACTGGATACCAGAGGGCTCAATGCATACGAAGAGCTTTATATTACGCGAGTGGTAGCCGTTAATTCTTTCGTCAGAGTGCTCGACCCTCCGGGTTTATGGGAAGGAGCGTATTTTCTTTTTGGAAAAAAATTATCTTAACTATGTTCTCCGTCTGCCGGTATCTTTCTTTTCTCCCTGTTTCTGTCTGTCTGTCTGTCTGTCTGTCTGTCTCTCTCTCTCTCTCTCTCTCTCTCTCTCCCATATATATATATATATATATATCACAAAAATATTAAAGCCCTCCTGCCACATGTTAAGGGAGTTTGAACACCAGCCCCGTTATGACGTTTAATTTCGGACTAATAATCTTGGTAAAGGTCTTGAACTCCTCACCCACACGGCTAAGGGTTAAATATTATCACAGCTATTTTTCTACATGGATCGAGTTGGCATTAAATAACGCACAAATCTTGATACACGATTAAACAAAGAAGCCAAAGTAGACTAGATAAAATATAAAAATCACTACTTAACATTTCACCTCATACAGCAATCGCTAATCAATTAAATATGTAATCAATTAAATATGTAATCAAGTAAATATTTCATAGCCTGAAGATCAGTGCATAGAGTGAAGACATTAAATCGCTTTGATTAGTTGGAACAACGTTAAGGAAGGGAGTTAATGGCAACTATTCATAATTCATAAAGAATTGTGTTCCTTTTATCTGTAATGAAAGGAATATTCTTTTTTTTAATAAAATTCCTTAAATTCTTAACGGGGGTGTCCTCGTGGTGTAATGATTAAAGCGCTGGCCTGCGGAATCGTAATAAGCGAGTTCGAACTCCAATCGTACTATTATATTCACTTTCAGAAAAATACCCTTGGGAAAGCTACGAAACCTCCTGATATAATTTACACAAAAGAAATTACAGTTTATTTGTCGCCAGCAGCTCTAGTGATGTAATAGCGAGCAAGGTAAGCAGATTATTATCAGTAGTAAAGTTGGCGACCAGAATGCTCCCTTTTCAATAGCTACTACACCGAGGTGTATGGTAGGGCATTACTCCTTTCCTTGAATTGCTCCACTACCCTTGATACGTACCTTATATTGCTGAGTGTTAAGCAAGGAGGTATTAAGTACCATTTTTAAAGTCTTTGGTATGACGCCACCTGGGATTGAACCTAGGTCTCCTGGACCATTGGCCAACACTCTACCCACTTGACCAATGAAATTAATTTAATCATCATTTGGTGCTCCTTACGGGCAGCCCGATTCCAAACTAAAGGTTATTAAATGACTTCTTTTCACTTCGTCGAGGTGTAACAGTTAACAAGCTTGTGCGACAGTTGAATAGCTACCGAGGAAAGATTTTATTCTTAACTTAGTGCCTTATATTTGTGACCTTGAGCGAAATCTAAACTCAGGTTATTTTTTATGCGCACCATGCATGGTGTAATGATTAGTGAGCTAAGCTAGCAGACCATTATTAGTGAGATTAATTCTCAACTCAACTGGCCTTGTGAAAAACTATGCTAAGTTTAGTAAATGAAAAATAACAGTGGCTTATTGTTAGTATTCAAAGCTATTGTTGAGTAGAAGTTTTGATAGTTTAAAACGTATTTTTCTTCATGAACAAACATAAAAGACATTTGCATCAAACTGAGTCAACGAGATTTGATTTATTATTGATTTTCTTATGGTACTAATTTGGTTTTTAAAAAGATATCTTTATCTTCGTGTCTCATAACCTATTAGGTTATCAGTGTGTCATTTGTCAAGAAAGGAAAGGGTTACCATCTCCTTTCCAAGTAATAAAAATGTGTTTTCATCTACTCTTAAAGTAGCACCAACAGTTACCATCCCCTCTCCAAGTAATAAAAAAAGTGCTTTCATCCCCTCTTCAAGTAGTACCAACAGTTACCATCCACTCTCCAAGTAATAAAAAAAGTGTTTTCCTCCCCTCTTCAAGTAGCATCAAAAGTTACCATCAATTTTTCTTTATATATATATATATATATATATATATATATATATATATATATATATATAGCTGAATAAACAAATCGTTTAAACCCATATTTTCATAAATTAAAGAAGTGCTCAATACCAACCAGTAAAGCAACCAAACAAGCATCTGTACAAAATTCGTTTAGAATTAAAATGTGTTTTCATCCACTTTTCAAGTAGCACAAAAGATTACCATCGCTTCTTCCAGTAATAAAAATAGGTTACCATCTCTTATGCGTATAATGAACAAGGCTAACCCTCTTAGTAGCATTAGAGAATTACCATCGGTCCTCCAAGTTACAAAAAAGGTTTAACATCTGCTTTCTAAATAACAAAAAATGCTTTCAGTTCCTTCAAATAACAATAAGGCTTACCATCTACCCAAGAAATAAATAAATGGATTACTATCTCCTCTCCAAGTAATAGAAATGGCTAAAAATCTCGTCTCCAAATAAAAAATGCGTTACCATTCTTTCTCCAAGTGGTGGAGATGGCTAAAAATCCCTTCTCCAAATACCAAAAATGCGTTACCATTCTTTCTCCAAGTGGTGGAGATGGCTAAAAATCCCTTCTCCAAATACCAAAAATGCATTACCATTCTTTCTCCAAGAAATAAAAAAATAGGTCATGGTTCCCTCTCCAATGATTAAAAATGAGTTGACTTCTGCTCTCCAAGGAATAAAAATGGGTTACCGTCTCCTTTTCAAATAACTCAAAAGGGTTCCTATCTACACTCCAAGTAACACAAAAGGGTTAACATCACCTCCTAAGTAACCATAAAAGGTTAACAACTCGTCTCAAAGTAACCAAAAATGTTACCATCTCCCCTCTGAGCGATAAAAAAAGTTAAATTAAGTAGTTGACGTTAAGGGTATATTTTCACTTTGCTATCGCATTAACAAAAACTAATCAATGTTCATTCATCCTTAAAATTTTCTGACTAATCACAGAAAGTGAAAAACCTGTTATAATAGGCGAGATTTTTATTTTTTAAATTCTTTTCGTGAAAAAAAATTTAAGGAATTTTTGTTCTGTCTTTTTTTATGAAGAAAAAAAATAGCAAAAGGAAAACAAAAAAAAATACGTAAGAAAAAATATTGGAATACTTTTGAGAAAGAGTTTTTCCTATCAACAAATTAAGTTTGGTTTGGTTTGGTTTGGTTGGTTTTATGGCATATAAACCATTGAAGGTTATTTAATTCCAAATCCATTTTATACACATTAAACCGTTCTATTTCAAACAATTCAGATTAGCATAAGTTCGCAGTTTAAATCTCAAAAATAGTTCTATTTCAAACAATTCAATTTAGCATTGGTAAACAGTTTAGTGTACAAAAACTGGTCTATTTAAAAAATTTAGTTTAGCATAAGTACACAGTTGGGTTCTATCGGACCCGATCAGGTGTTACCACTCCGGTCCTGAGTGGACCTGAAAGCGATGGCAATAAAGGGGTACTCCGCGTTACTGGAGCCTCACCATCAAATTGTTTAGTGTCATAACTAGGACACTCGTTGAGGGAGTTTGATCCTTCTGCAGAGAAGCAGTCAGTGTAGTCTACAGCCACAGCCGACTGGGCCAAACAAATTAAGATCTATCGATTATGAATTGGGGATTAAAATCTGATACAAAAGGAAATGGAGCGAGACAATTAATGAACAGACCAATGAAACAATGCATAAACATTCGTACAAATAAATTTCCTTTCGATAAGTATAATAATTCGTGCATATTCCACTTTTTATATAAAACAATGACTTTTTTGTACATCTAATTAAAAGCGGAATAATATTAATAAAAACAAAACAAAAAGCTTAGCTCCCTTTATTTTTTGATTTTGTAGTACTAACAACAACGTTCTTTATTTCTTTATTTTACTTATTTCTCTGTCTTCTCTTTCTTTCTTTTTTCTTTCTCTCTCTCTCTTTCTCTCTCTCTCTCTCTCTCACTCACTCACTCACACACACACACACACACACACACACACACACACTCTCTCCTATGTTTCCGATTCGATCTCTCTCTCTCTCTCTCTCTCAGTCTCCTTCTCTGGCTTTCTCTCTCTCTCTCTCTCTCTCTCTCTCTCTCTCAGCTCCTCCTCAGGCTCTCTCCCTCTCTCTCTCTAAGCTTATTTGCCTGGAGCTGTAGAATACGCCAACTGTACCTCTTTTGAAGGGTAAGATCGCCTCCTAACGAGTGTCCTGATATGACTCTAAACCATCTGATAGTGACGCTTCACTCCTGCAGTTTGGGAAACTGTAGAATACAGCTTCATTGCTATTACTCCCAGGCCCACTCTGTACCCAAATGGTAGTACCTGTTAGGGTCCAATTTATGGGCCAACTAGAAATATATGATTATTTTCTATAGTTGAAACCATCTAACTATATGCAAATAAAATTATTAATGTTAGATCGCAAAACATGAAACCATTTAACTGTGTGCAAACAACTGAGCTCAAGCACATTTAGAAATTGTTACTATTTGTTTACAAATCATATATATTTAATATAAATGTATAAACAGGATTTGACATTAAATAACCAACAAGAGTTGATATGCCATAAAATAGAACCAAGCAACCAAGCAAGCAGCCAACCAACCTCTATATGTCTGTCTGTCAGTCTGTCTGTCTTATTTCATTGAAGCGGACGATAAATGTTTGAGGTATAGCGTTGTCGCCTCCACTCTCTTTTTTCTCTATCTATCTATGTCGCTAACTAGCTAGCTAACTATTTCCGTTGCTTTTCTTTTGCTGTCTTTTCTGTTTTCCTCCCTTCAATTCCAATTCATTGAAGCTGACGATAAGTGTCTGATGTATAGCCTTATTACCCTCTCTCTCCATATTTCCACTGCTTTTCTTTTCCCTTCTTTCTGTCTTCCTCCCTTTCATTCAGTTGAAGTAGAGATAGGCGTCCGATGTGTCGTTACATTTATTTTTTTCCTTTCTTATTTTCGGTCTGTGGCTTGTAGAGTGCGATTTTTTCTTCCCTTTCTTTCCTACCAGTCAAAACGGAATGGTCCATTATTTATCTGAGGTGATGAGAGGACGCATGATTGCAACACACGTGTTCATGTCTTATTCTATAAATATTATAGATGATCGAAACAAAACAAAACATTTGTATTAACAGAATTATAAGCTATAACTGTTCTGAGTCGTGGCTTTACCTATTAAAAATTCATAATATACGAAAATATTCTACTCTTACGTTTGTGATGATACTGCTATTTCGTAACAAGAAGATTTTTATCAGGTGGAGTTGTTAGGCTTGCACCCCCTTCTTGAACTTACTATCGATGCGATAAGAGGAAAACGCCCCCTAATTTTCATAACAGAACACAATTATCATTGACTCGAAGTAAATTCTAATATAATTGTTGTTCAATCGACTGAATATATAGAATACACCGAATGCAACTCTTTAGAGGAGTAAGATCCTCTCTGCGAGTATTCTGGTCATGACTCCAACCATCTGATGGTGAAACTTCAGTGTCAGAAATTTAGGGAATATAAAGTACTTTTTCATTACCTTTACTCCCAGGCCCACTCTGACCCGGAGTGGTAGTATCTGGTAGGGTCCCATCTACGCGTCAAATAGAACTATTCAGTCATTTTCTATACTTGAAACCATTTAACTGAGTGCAAACAAATGACTGATGTTAAATTGAATTATGAGTCTTTCATAGGAGTGTTTAAAACCATTTAACAGTGTGCTGGTGAATATATAATGTTACATAGAATTATTTGTGTTAGATAGGAATACTTGAAGCCATTTAACCGTGTGCAAATAAAGCTATTAGAGTTAGACAACAATACTTCAAATCACTTAACTGTGTGCAAATAGATGAGCTCTGGCTCTTTTAAAAATAATCTCACTTAAAACTGTTCGCTTAAAAATCATCTATAATATATATATATATATATATATATATATAAAAGTAAGTAAGTTGACCGGCCGTAGTAGAGGGCGACTCAGGGGTTTCCTTTTCAGTAGCTACTATACCGAGGTGTAGTGGAGGGCGCTATTCCTTTCCGTGGATTGCTCCACTTAACCTTGATCCGTAGCTTATAATACTGAGTGTTAAACAAGGAGGTATCAAGTACCATTTTGGGGGTCTTTAGTATGACTAGACCTGGGATTGAACCCTTATCTCCTGGACTATATATATATATATTATATATATAAATATATATATAAATATTTTATATATATGAATATATATATATATTTTATATATATGTCTGTGGATGACTATATATATATATAGATTTCATTAAAAATCTTGTCAGAAACGAAAAGACCTTGGGTTTCTCTCATTGAACACCACCTTAAAATACCTACATTATATGGCCTACCCAAAATCCATAAATCGAACACCTCTCTATGACACATTGTTTCCAGTATTGGAGGTGCCACTTACAAAATAGCTCGTGCCATAGCTAAAATATTAACCCCTCTATTAGGCACAATCAGCCCTTCATACATTAAGTTTAGCGGCTTTTTAAAATAAAATTAGAAACATTGTATACAAAACAAAACTTTGAACAGCTTAGATATAACTTCCCTTTACATCAATATACCTATCAAAAATGCCAAAACCTTCTTGCTATTCATTTAAGAAAAATTAGATTCAACTTATCACTCCCCATAAACACTCTGATCGATATTATCCTCCCGTAAAATAAAATAACTAACATGACTAATTGTAAATTTGGTAATGAATTTTATAAACAAAAATTTGGTCTCCTTGACGACAATACTGCTCCGACACTGTAATGCCTTATATAACCAAAACACAACAGACAGATGGACAAAGGGATGCATCCTCCCTTTCCCTAAGAAGGGTGACCTCGGAATAGCCAAGAACTACCGAGGTATAACCCTTACATCCATAGCGGCCAAGATCTACAATGCTCTACTACGCAACCGCATAGAACCAAAAATTGAGAAGATACTAAGGAAGAACTAAAATGGCTTTCGGAGAAATCGATCCACGACATCACAAATTTTGACTATCTGCCGAATTCTAGAAGGTGTACGTGCAAAAAAATTTGAAGCAACAATATTATTTGTTGACTTCTCCAAGGCCTTTGACTCCATATATATAGGGAAGATGGAGCAAATACTTCTCGCTTACGGACTACCCAAAGAAACTATCGGAGCCATAAGGATGCCATATAAAAACACGAAAGTAAAAGTCTGTTCCCCGGATGGAGACACAGACTACTTCGACATTGTAGCAGGTGTGCTACAAGGATACTCATTAGCCCCATACCTGTTTATCATCTGCCTAGACTACGCACTTAGAACGTCTATAAATATAATGAAAGTTAACGGTTTCAAGCTGGCAAAGGAAAGAGGCAGAAGATACCCCGCACAATCAATAACGGACGCGGACTACGCCGATGACATAGCGCTTTTAGCAAATATACCCACCCAAGCCAAAAACAAGCTGTATGGTTTGGAATGAGCAGCTGCTGGCATAGGCCTCCATGCCAACGCAGACAAGACGGAATAGATGTGGTTTAATCAAAGAGGCGACATACCCACACTAAAGGGTGGGCCTTTGAAACTTGTCAGCAAGTTTACTTACCTTGGAAGCAGTGTCACATCAACACGCGACTAGTAAACGTATGGACAGCTAATGATAAGCTATCGGTCATATGTAAGTCGGAGCTGATCGATAGAATAAAACGCAGTCTTTTCCAAGCGGTGGCTGTGTCGATACTGCAATATGGATGCATTACATGGACGCTGACTAATCGTATACAGAAAAAGCTTGACGACAACTACACAAGAATGCTACGAGCTATATTGAACCAGTTCTGCAGCCAGCACCCCACAAAGCAGCAGCTACATCGCGAAAACTATCCAAGTTAGACGAATCAGACATGCAGGACACAACGAACTCGTAAGCAACATACTCCTGTGGACCCCATCACATGGACGAGCAAAAGCTGGACGACCAGCTAAAACCTATATACAACAGCTCTGTACCGATACAGGATATAGCCTTGAAGACCTCCCGGAAGCAATGGACGATAGAGACGGGTGACGAAAGGGTCAGGGAGATCCGTGCTGGCAGTGCGACATGATGACGATGATGATGATGGGAAACTCGCTTAGTGATGTTTTAGCTTATCTATTTTAAGAATTTTTAGAATACGCCCCTTTTAAAATTAGATTACAAATTAACATAACACATTTTACATATATTGACGACTTACTTATTTTCCTACCTCAAAACATGCAAATCGAAAATATTGCAGAAAAATTAAACAATGTAGAAACTTCCACCAACTGTAGCTATGAAAAAGAATTTTAAAATACCATACCTTTCTCAAAAATCCAATAAATTGAATAGCAAAATAATCTAACTTTTCAAGTCTAGGGCAAACCCACCTACAAAAATGATAACATACATTTTTACTCTCATCACAACAAAATTAAGACAAGTTTCATTATTGCTTTTTTTTACGTGCCCTTGAATATGTAGCCTACAATGCTTAGATGAGGAATTTAAATATATCGAGTATTCTCTTAAAAGTTTGAAATATTCTAAATTTTTTATAGTAAATGCTCGAAAAAAAAACATTCAACATACACTCATCAAGTAAACTTCAGAAAAAGCATGCCCCCTATTCCTATCCCCCACAGACTACTCTCTCTCCACCCACTAACATATACAACAAACCTTTTCATGACAAATTAACTGAATTAGGAATATCAATTATACAGACCACTCACAAACCATTAAACATCTAACATCACAAACGCGCTTACGACATAACTACTTCTCACGCAGGCATATACTCCACTTCGTGTAATGATTGTGACAAATATTAAATAGGCAAAACCCAACGTAATTTAGACAAAATGATTTACGAATATAAACGATCAATCAAATTAAATGATCAATGAAATGGCCTTTTCTCTCACATGTTAGATTTCAAACATCCATTCAATTTTTCCAAGGCCACTTTAATAATACAGATCCATTGTATAATACCTCGTCGATTGTTAGAATCTGCTATCATCTCTCATTCAAATCACACCTGGCTTTTTTCTTATTTTACCCAACTTGGCAGACTTTATTTTACGGGAAAATAATATCGAAATTTACAATGGATAAGAATATTTTTTTATAATAAAAACTAAGATATTTATTTCCTTACCACACTTCCATACTTCTTGATGATTTTTCATTTAGATATTTTGTTCTGATGGTTGTTTTGATGAAATTTGATCCTCTTGACACTAACTGTTGCCTATATTCGGTTTGCTTAGCCACTGCACAGATTGTTTCAAAAAATGTACTGTATTTGTAACCAATGATCCTGCTGTCACCATCGTTCGACACTCAAATTTGTATTTCTATTTTTCCTTTTCTTGTTTCTTTTCGTTTTCTTTTTCTGTCTCTCCTTCTTTTGGGCTCCTTCTTCTCGTTTATCTATCTCCTCTTATACACTTCAAAATAACCACCATTCTGAAGAAGTCCTTCGATGAAATAAAGACGAAAGATTAATTTGAATCCGTTTGTCTGTGTTTAGTTTATCCACTTTTCTATTTATTTTTCACACACACACATATATAAACAGGATTTGGCATTTAGCAACCCATAAAGGTTGATATACCTTAAAACACAATCAAACCAAATTGATATAATTGTCATGGACAGCAAATGCCGTGATATAGTTAAGAAAAACCATTAAGATACATTTTATATTATGATCATAATATAAACTTCAAATCCATCTAATCAGCACCAAAAATAGCATAAGAGATTCTAATAATTCTTTATATTACGATCGTAATATGAACTTCAAATACAGCAAATTAGCACCAAAAATAGCAAAAGAGATCCTAATAATTCTTTATATTACGATCGTAATATGAACTTCAAATACAGCAAATTAGCACCAAAAATAGCAAAAGAGATCCTAATAATTCTTTATATTACGATCGTAATATGAACTTCAAATACAGCAAATTAGCACCAAAAATAGCAAAAGAGATCCTAATAATTCTTTATATTACGATCGTAATATGAACTTCAAATACAGCAAATTAGCACCAAAAATAGCAAAAGAGATCCTAATAATTCTTTATATTACGATCGTAATATGAACTTCAAATACAGCAAATTAGCACCAAAAATAGCAAAAGAGATTCTAATAATTCTTTATATTACGATCGTAATATGAACTTCAAATACAGCAAATTAGCACCAAAAATAGCAAAAGAGATCCTAATAATTCTTTATATTACGATCGTAATATGAACTTCAAATACAGCAAATTAGCACCAAAAATAGCAAAAGAGATCCTAATAATTCTTTATATTACGATCGTAATATGAACTTCAAATACAGCAAATTAGCACCAAAAATAGCAAAAGAGATCCTAAAAATTCTTTATATTACGATCGTAATATGAACTTCAAATACAGCAAATTAGCACCAAAAATAGCATAAGAGATTCTAATAATTCTTTATATTACGATCGTAATATGAACTTCAAATACAGCAAATTAGCACCAAAAATAGCATAAGAGATTCTAATAATTCTTTATATTACGATCGTAATATGAACTTCAAATACAGCAAATTAGCACCAAAAATAGCATAAGAGATTCTAATAATTCTTTATATTACGATCGTAATATGAACTTCAAATACAGCAAATTAGCACCAAAAATAGCAAAAGAGATCCTAATAATTCTTTATATTACGATCGTAATATGAACTTCAAATACAGCAAATTAGCACCAAAAATAGCATAGGAGATTCTAATAATTCTTTATATTACGATCGTAATATGAACTTCAAATACAGCAAATTAGCACCAAAAATAGCATAAGAGATTCTAATAATTCTTTATATTACGATCGTAATATGAACTTCAAATACAGCAAATTAGCACCAAAAATAGCATAAGAGATTCTAATAATTCTTTATATTACGATCGTAATATGAACTTCAAATACAGCAAATTAGCACCAAAAATAGCATAAGAGATTCTAATAATTCTTTATATTACGATCGTAATATGAACTTCAAATACAGCAAATTAGCACCAAAAATAGCAAAAGAGATCCTAATAATTCTTTATATTACGATCGTAATATGAACTTCAAATACAGCAAATTAGCACCAAAAATAGCAAAAGAGATCCTAATAATTCTTTATATTACGATCGTAATATGAACTTCAAATACAGCAAATTAGCACCAAAAATAGCATAAGAGATCCTAATAATTCTTTATATTACGATCGTAATATGAACTTCAAATACAGCAAATTAGCACCAAAAATAGCAAAAGAGATCCTAATAATTCTTTATATTACGATCGTAATATGAACTTCAAATACAGCAAATTAGCACCAAAAATAGCAAAAGAGATCCTAATAATTCTTTATATTACGATCGTAATATGAACTTCAAATACAGCAAATTAGCACCAAAAATAGCAAAAGAGATCCTAATAATTCTTTATATTACGATCGTAATATGAACTTCAAATACAGCAAATTAGCACCAAAAATAGCAAAAGAGATCCTAATAATTCTTTATATTACGATCGTAATATGAACTTCAAATACAGCAAATTAGCACCAAAAATAGCAAAAGAGATCCTAATAATTCTTTATATTACGATCGTAATA
Source organism: Sepioteuthis lessoniana (assembly GCA_963585895.1). Taxonomy (NCBI): domain Eukaryota; kingdom Metazoa; phylum Mollusca; class Cephalopoda; order Myopsida; family Loliginidae; genus Sepioteuthis; species Sepioteuthis lessoniana. The sequence continues at coordinate 75,431 of CAUZXS010001249.1, read as the reverse complement.
TGAACTTCAAATACAGCAAATTAGCACCAAAAATAGCAAAAGAGATCCTAATAATTCTTTATATTACGATCGTAATATGAACTTCAAATACAGCAAATTAGCACCAAAAATAGCAAAAGAGATCCTAATAATTCTTTATATTACGATCGTAATATGAACTTCAAATACAGCAAATTAGCACCAAAAATAGTAAAAGAGATCCTAATAATTCTTTATATTACGATCGTAATATGAACTTCAAATACAGCAAATTAGCACCAAAAATAGCAAAAGAGATCCTAATAATTCTTTATATTACGATCGTAATATGAACTTCAAATACAGCAAATTAGCACCAAAAATAGCAAAAGAGATCCTAATAATTCTTTATATTACGATCGTAATATGAACTTCAAATACAGCAAATTAGCACCAAAAATAGCAAAAGAGATCCTAATAATTCTTTATATTACGATCGTAATATGAACTTCAAATACAGCAAATTAGCACCAAAAATAGCAAAAGAGATCCTAATAATTCTTTATATTACGATCGTAATATGAACTTCAAATACAGCAAATTAGCACCAAAAATAGCATAAGAGATTCTAATAATTCTTTATATTACGATCGTAATATGAACTTCAAATACAGCAAATTAGCACCAAAGATAGCAAAAGAGATCCTAATAATTCTTTATATTACGATCGTAATATGAACTTCAAATACAGCAAATTAGCACCAAAAATAGCAAAAGAGATCCTAATAATTCTTTATATTACGATCGTAATATGAACTTCAAATACAGCAAATTAGCACCAAAAATAGCAAAAGAGATCCTAATAATTCTTTATATTACGATCGTAATATGAACTTCAAATACAGCAAATTAGCACCAAAAATAGCAAAAGAGATCCTAATAATTCTTTATATTACGATCGTAATATGAACTTCAAATACAGCAAATTAGCACCAAAAATAGCAAAAGAGATCCTAATAATTCTTTATATTACGATCGTAATATGAACTTCAAATACAGCAAATTAGCACCAAAAATAGCAAAAGAGATCCTAATAATTCTTTATATTACGATCGTAATATGAACTTCAAATACAGCAAATTAGCACCAAAAATAGCAAAAGAGATCCTAATAATTCTTTATATTACGATCGTAATATGAACTTCAAATACAGCAAATTAGCACCAAAAATAGCAAAAGAGATCCTAATAATACTTGTTCTAACTGTAATGCGACTGTTGTTACTTAATAAAAGGTTACTGAATGAGTAATAACTAAATCGGAGTTTGGAAATGAAATGAAAGTCTTTATAACATTAACAAAATACAATACTAGCCAGCGGCGTGAAGAAGGTACCCACTGCTAGTGGTGTACTACTTACTCAGTATAAATCACCCAACTCACAATAGTGTTCAACTGATTTATGAGGAATGGGATTTACCCATTAATGCTCACGGATAGGATATATAACAAATACTATGACTGAAAGTTATACAGCAGTTTCGTTTGGTAATAATTAATAATACGAATATTAAACTAAAGATTAGTTGACCAGTTACCATACCTTGATAGAAAAATCTCATCTACAAAAAGCGATGTCAACATATGCATAGAAAAGCCATGAACTGACATTGACAAGTTATCGATCGTATGGACATCAAATGTTTCCGACAAAATAAAGCGGAAATTCTTTCAAACTGGAACTGTGTCAGTACTACTATAAGGTTGCTTCACCTGGATTCTAACGAAACTGTTAGAGAAAAAGCAAGATGGGAACTATACAAAAAAGCTGCGTGCTGTTTTTAAGCAGCACCTCACAAAGCAGATGCTATACGGCCACTTACCTCCCATCTCACAAACAATTCAAGGAAGACGAATAAAACGCATTGTTGGAAAACCAGGGACGAACTCGGAAGAAATGTTATTCTTTGGACTCCTACGTATGGACACACCAGTATTTGCCGACCAGTAATAGCTTAAACACATAAGCTCTGTGCGGACATTAGATGGAGTGTAGAAGAACTAAGAAAAAAATGGCCGATAGGGATGGAAGGAGATAATGAGAGAGAGTCAAGAGAATCCATGCTGTTTGCACAACTTGATGCTGAATTGCTAAAATAATTTGAAAACTCAGCTCGGTGGAATATGTCGACTGTACGCCTTGCAGAGAGTCAAAGCCCACAAAATGGGTGCCCTTAGTAAGACACTAAATTAGATGCAATAATGAGGCTCCTGTTCTGAAGATCAAAGGGGTGTTAAGTACCTTTTTATGGCAATTACTCCCAGGTCCACTCTGATCCGGAATGCTGGTACTTGTTATGGACCTATGTATGTGTTAAAAAAACATTATATTTGATAGAACCGTCAGCAAAAAAAAAAAACTATTTACAATAAACTACGCAAATAATGTAAATATCAACATACAAAGAATTCGATTCCCTACCCTCTAGGCATAAAATAACTCTAGACGGGTTGATATGCCGTTAAAATCAATCAATGTCTGAAAACTTTGAAGGGTCCCTAATACAGCTAAAAGGCGATTAAGACACTTGGAAATACAAGAAAGACATTATACAATTAAGAAAGAAAGAAAGAAAGAAAGAAAGAAAGAAAGAAAACAAAATAGATAGATAGATAGATAGATAGATAGATAGATAGATAGATAGGTTAGGGGAGAGAGGTGGTAAGAGTAAAAAGGAAAGAAGATGAGGGTGTAAAAAAAGGAGAAAGTGATAAAAAAAGATTAAAAAATAAGAAAGAGGGACGAGAAGAATGAAAGAAAGATTGGAAATAGAAAGCGAAAAAGAAAGATAGAAAATGATGAAGAAAAGGAGAAAGGGACAGAATAAAAGAGAAAGGAGACGAGTGAGATAAAAAAATGAACCCAATAAAGAAAGAGAAAGGAATAAAAAGATTAAGAAAGGAGGAAAATAAGCCAATATGAGTAAATGAATACGAGGAGGAAAGGAAGAGAGAAAACTAAAAAGAAAAAAAAGATACAATACGGTTCAGAAAAGAATGAATTTTGAAAACATATTTTATTGAAATGGTAGAGAACTCTGCCAGGGTCATGCATTGACAGGTGACACTATTTTTTTACCCAACCTCTCCACCTTGGACAACATCAAAGAAGAGGAAGGGGTAGATGATGAGTAAAAGGAGAAGGAAGAGGTTTGAAGAACATATCTAGTCATTGAAAACAAAGAGAAGAAAATTCATTAGATAACTAAAAGTGTGACGCACACAAACAATAGTTGAGCAGTTAGGTATGTAGGGAATTACGAACAAGAATTTTCAGTGGTCGTGTCAATACTGCTGGATGGAAGTACCACATGGACCCTGACTAAGCGTATGGAAAGAAAGCTTGACAGCAATTGCACAAAAATGCTGCCAGCTGTATTGAAAAAGTCCGGAAGGTAGCGTCCCACAAAGCAGCAACTGTACGGACACCTACCACCCATCTCGAAAACCATCCAAACTAGACGAGCATATCATGCAGGACACTGCTGGAGAAGTAAAGGCGAACTCATAAGCAATGTACTCCTGTGGGCCTCTTCACACGCTCGAGAAAGGGTAGGGCGACCAGCTAGATCCTATCTACAACAACTTTGCACTGTTACAAAATGTAGCATGGAAGACTTGCCGAAAGTTTTGAACAATAGGGACGTGACGGGAGAGGGTCAGGGAAATATATTCCAGCGGCACGCCATGATGATGAGGATGATGACATTGATAAAATTATTAGTATTATGTAATTATCCAACCCCTTCGCTAACAGCAGGATATAACGCATTGGGTAGTTTTTAAGTGGAGTAAAGCTGGCTAGAGTTCAGTTGTTTTCTTTCTTGGTTGGTTACCTAGGCAAGGCAAAAGAACATAGTATGCCCTACTATTTACCAATAGCTGGGAAGAGAACAGATGGACACATGTTTTTTAAGGGGCATTAGCGCGAAGTGAAACGCAAACAGCTTCGTCCAGGAATTGAACTCAGATCGCTTATTCCATTTTCCAGGTGACACTATGTAAACAAAGTTTACATTTAAAAACATTTAGAAATTCTAGGCTGTGGGGCCGAGCTAGTGGCGTGATAAATAAGGATTGCTCTGGAGATATATATGGGTTTACTGGTTTGTTTAAAAAGAGAGTCGTGGCCTGCGGATCAGGACCAGGAGGATCAGAAAGGCTCCACGAAGAAACAGACAGGGCAGTGCCTCAGTGGAAAACAGAAGGTAGTGGGGGTGCACAATCGAAGACTGGCCGGTGAGAAATGATGAAAGTAAAAATAATAAAGTTATATTCTAGCAATCTAAAATTACATCATAAGAGATTAACTATGTGCAATAAACAGTAATAGGATCATAACTGATCCTTCTTACAGCCGAGTATCACGAGTTGTGTGCCCTTGTTTTATTGTTGTCTATTTTTACACTTAGTAGTAAAGGGTTACACCGAACAGACGTGTTCCCGTTTTGGGAGTGAGAAAATTGTAAATGATTGACCTCAACTAAAAAGTTAAGACATGGCGTCCGAAGTGAAATAGAACAAGCTGTGGTTCTTCAAAAATAAAAAATTAAAAGAAAAGAAAAGAAGGAAAAAGCAAAGGAATCTTCAACCACCAGAAGCATTCGACTTCTTTAATCTCTCGTGGCTGACCTGGTGTAAAAGATTCGAAAGTTGTATTTGGAATAGACAAATTCAAATAAGTACCCGAGTATATTGTATGGAAAACAGTCAGAAAATCTCTTAAAATCAGTTACATTTTCTAAGAAGAAAGACGAAAATGCCTTCGAAACAGTAATGACAAAATTCGAAGCTCATTGCATGCCCAGGAAGAATACCATGCTCGAAAAGACCATGTTTCACTTGAGAGCACAACGCTTCGGAGAATGTGTTGCACCATTTGTGAGAGTATCATACGAACTTTCAGACGGTTGTAATTTCACCAACAAGAACGAAGAAGTAAAGAACCGATTCCTAATCGGACTTGTAGCAGAAAGAAACTTAAATTTTTGTTTGGCGCGTAATTTAATTTGACCGTTAGAATCGCGGAATATTTTCACCCAATCAGGATGACTTGTCCTATTCAGCCCGAATCATATTTCCTAGCAGCAGCAAAAATTGAAGAAAGCCTGCGAATCTCTCTTTCGCTCAGAAATCCCCAAAGGGAACGGACGTCTTAACATCTGTTCCTGAATAGAGTAGCCGCATCAACCATTATGAGGAGAGCCATCTAGTTTTTGGATTCCTTCGGTCTATTCTTCTAGACCAAGGGACTCTTGTTAAAAACAAATTAGATGATACACTAACAACTTCCTACCTCCTTTCTTTACTACGAGGCTTGCAGCATACCAGCGTAAAACCCTTTACTTCATGCTGCCATTAAACCTTCCTTTAAAACCTAACGACGTCTTCGTTCTTCTCCACTACCTTTATTTCCCATCAAAACTTAGCGAGGGGATAACTACCAACGAAATGCCAACTTAACCAAAGTAATACCAACAAAACCAACTTAAACCTTAAACAAAAACAAAAAAAAAACTCAATAATAATAATAATGTTATCCCCATCGCTATAAATGGCGACCTTCCTACTTATGAGAACACGCAACCACATATAAAAGCAAACTAAATATACCAATACAAAAATGGAAATTAAACCTAAAAACACAATATAACCTCCTACAGACTTCAGGACAACAGATTATCGGAACGCCTTCAGCTTACCCCAGAAACCTGACCAAGCCTTAGAAGTGATGAAAAGTTATGAACAAATCAAAATAAAATAAAGGAAAGGCAGACAAAACACGTCGACGGGGTCCGAGAGAACGGAGCAACTAACAGAAATACTCTCGGACCGAAACCAGGTGAAAAATATCTAGAAAAAATGCAGCATATACAACTAGCTACATGACTGTAGCTGGTGTCTGGCAAAAGAATAAACTTGTAAAAAATGCCACCGCCTCAATCACTTCGCTACATATCACAGGACGAAAATAAACTACGCCCGGTAAATAAAACATGACAACATGGGAAAATATTTTATAGGCTCAAACACTGACGAAAATAAAACGCTCGACCGTTGATTTGAAGAGTTGCAGTAGCCACCAAAATTTAAAATAGACGCAGGCGCTGACATTATAATGATAAGCCAGAAAACATACAAACGTCTTCGGAAAAAAACGCCTTTAAGACCAGCGGAAGGAAGATTTAGAAGCCCTGGCGGCACGTTATTATGCAAAGAAAAATTCCGTACTTCCAGGACGCATGAAGGAAAAAATTACATATTCGAAGTACGTTGTTCCTTCAATAATTTTCCAGACTTTTTTTGTACAGGTATTTAAGATTGGCGTAGACTCTTGAAAATTCAGTATGTTATTGCTATACATCTTATGAGATGACTGACCAATTTTTAGGATTTCAGCTTCAAATCAACAGCTACAGCAGCAATTGGAATACGCCCTACTAAAGCCTGATTGTCACAGGTGGTGAATTTCAAAAATGCAATCTGGACGTGAGGACACTTTAGAAGAACGATATGCAATAAAATTCTGTGTGTAAACTTGGAAAAAATGCCACAGAAACGTATGGAATGCTTCAGACTGCTTTCGGACCATCTTGCATGAATCGAGCATCAGTTTTTTAGTGGCATTCAAGGAAGGCAGGGAGTCTGTGAGGAATAATGAGAGGTGTGGGAGGAGTAAGGGAGTCAATACACCAGAGTTGATTGGCCAAAAGTTTAGGGTTAGGGTTACAATGTTGAGGTTTTAACGGAGTTCAGCAACAGATTACATCAGAAGAAGCCAGCACTCTTCAAATCGGGTCAGTGACATTTCCACCAGGATAATGCATCAGTCCACAACTCAATCCTTGTCACAGACTCTTTGATCAAGATGGGCATCAAGACAGTTCTTCACTGTCCCTATAGTCCAGACCTTGCTCCCTGTGACTTTTGATCATTCCCTAAGCTCAGAGGCTGTCGTTATGAGACAATTGAGGAGATGAAAGAAGGTCATTGACACGCTCACACAAGAGGACTTCGATAGGGCCTTCCAGAAGTTGTTGGAACGGTACAAGTGCATTGCAGCCGGAGGAGATTACTTCGAAGGGGACTAGAATTTCACATGTGTACTATCAATAAAAGTACCCCTACGAAAAAAGTCTGGAAACTTATTTAATGATCCTCGTATATATGCTAAATGGTTGGGACATAAAAAAAAATGACTGTCTAGACTGGTCGCCTATTTGATGGAAATGGTTATTAAAGTCGCCCAAGTCCAGATCATATTCGACCAAGGAGGCTGCATGAAAGGTGAAGCAGTGAAATTTAATCTAAGAGAAGATGTGAAGCCATACTGAGTCTCGACAACCAGGCAGATACCATTTCCACTTCTATGAGAAGTAAAAACCAAACTGGAACGTTTAGAAGGCGACGGTATAATAGAAAAAGCCACCCAACCGACAGACTGCTGCGCATCAATTGTTTCTGTAAATTAAAAAAAGCCAAATGCGTCTATGTGTGACCTAAAAAGATTCAATGTCGCGGTCAAACGTGATCTGCATATATTACCCAGTATAGCGAATGTTATATAGCCAATGTCAGAGTTAGTAAAAAAAAATGCAACAGCATGAAATTGGGAGGAACCACCGAGAAAGCAAAATTGATATTAATCAAGTCCCCTGTCCTTACATTTTATGATCCCACTAAACCAACTGCAGTAGCAGCGAATGCCAGCATCTATGAACTGGGAGCGGCATTGTATCAAAGAATAGAATAGAAAATCCTATAGTGTTCACATCGCGAATTTTTACGACTGCCGAAAGTATGCCTAAATAGAAAAAGAATTCCTTGCAGCAGTTTGGACCAGCAAGAAATTTGACTGGCTCAAAAAAAAAAAAAAAAAAAAAAAAAAAAGAAGATAAAAAGAAAGCAAAGACTAAAAACTATCTATAAGTTTTATGGGTAAGTATCCTTTTCAACCATTAATAAATAAATAAACAAATAAAGGACATGAGATACTACTCACAAGAGAGTAAAGACGTTATAAAGATTTAAACAAACAAAAAATTACATAATTATGAAAAAAGAAACAAACTAGTAGTTATTTCCAGGAAGGGAGATGTGCTATAAGCAGAAATAGGTTTAATACTGATCCTTGTTACATTCGGGTATCACGATATATGTGCCATTGCTTTATTATTGCTTATTTCTACACTTAGTAACAAATGGTTAAACCGAACAGATTTGTTCCCGTCCTGGGAATGAGAAAGTCCAGAATTAATGCACCCAACAAAAAGATAAATAACTTATCCACTCAAATACGGTTCTTAATCTGTCAACTTCAGCGTAGAATTTATTGGGTTGAATCAATGATAATTTCCTTTTTTAAAAGTAAATTGTAACTACGCATTTCCAACTTACAATGTTTTAAACGTAGCCTGGAAATAATCAGTCATTTTTTATTTCAGTAATGAAAGCGTGTGCATCATAATTTAATCTATGATCTCACGCCCCTAAAATGGAAGAAAGTGCCTATTCAAAATGTAATGTTGTGGGAGTTTAAGAATGACAAAAACACTACAGAAACAGCTAAAAAAATTGCAATGTTTATGACCACGGTGTCATTACTGACAACCAAGTCGGAAGCTTGAAAGATGAAACCAGACCAAGACGCCCATCAAACCTCAACAAGATGCTTTAAGATAATTGGTGGAATGAAATCCGCGCAAAAATACTCGAGAATTAACACTTGCCTTCAACACCCCCCCAACCCACAATCTACCGTCATTCAAAAATGATCGGAAACATGAGCAAGATGGGCATTTTGGTTCATCATACTCTTATAAAAAAAGAATAAGCAAGTTCGAATAAGCACAGCAACAAGTCTTATATCAAGGCAAAAAAATGACTCGTTTCTCAACATAATCATAACAGGTGAATAAAAAAAATTGGTCTTTAATTTCAATATTCTACACAAACGACAGTGGATTGACTGGGATAAATCTTCACAACCTGACTCAAAGGTGGAGCTTTATGAAAGAAAGGTTATGCTGAGTACATGGAAGGGACACAGCAGTATCATTCATTTTAAAGATGTTCAATTCAGATTTATACTCTTAAAAGCTGCAATGTGTACATGAAAATCTTCTATGAAAACGGCCCGCACTCATCAATTGGAGAAGCATTGTACTTTTAACTGATAATAATCAGGCATTGGATTTAGGCTGGTCAGTTCTATCTCATCCACCATATTCACCAGACCTTAAATCAAGAGATTTTCATGTTTTTTCTTCATTGCAAAATGCTCTGATCTACAAAAAATTTTCTCAATAAGATCAAATGGAAATATTTGTAGAAAAGTTCTTGAACTTTTGTGATTCAAAACAATGGTGAATATAGAACTGATCGAAATTAAATCATTTGTAAATTAATCATGAATAAATTATATTTTACTATAACAGAAATTATTTATGGCTCACACCAATATATAGACTTTGAATATAATTTTCTAGGACTGATTCTTGGTTGTGCATATACCATTTGTTCGTATGGTCAAATTTAAACTTCTTGTACAATTCCCAGTTGATCACCTTCCCCACCCAGTCGTGTCTAGTCTTATACTTTTTGGGGGCTAATTTACTGCATTCACTTATCACGTGATTGATCATTTCGTCTCTATCACTACATAATCTACATCAACCATTTTGTTGTGCCCCGCCTATTTTTGCTTTGACCTTGTCCTCATGGGGTCTTTTGTGCTGCACTTAGAAGAGATTCAGTTTCTCTCTTAAGGTTTTCCTTCTTTGAGGAAGCATATCGTATGCCTTTTTGCTGTCAATCCAGGCCACAACTAGATTTTTTTCGTCTCGTTTTGCTCTCCTTGAGGATGTATTGATCAATGTATAGCTCCTCTGGTTCACTTGCGACATCCTTTCTCTTCCCGGGGAATAGTTCGTGGCTTATTAACGAATAGGAAATCTCCTCCTGTATTCGTGCCGTTATTATTATCCTTATTATTATTATTATTATTATTATTATTATCATTACATTACCAATAATATCAATAGTTATACTGATATCATTAACTTTATCAATTTTTTTTATTGTTAACCTTTTTCATATGAGTTTAAATCTATTTTAATTGCAGCATTTAAATATTAGTTCATTACGATTATTTAATCGTTTCGCAAGTAAATTTCTATCAAATGATGTTTCCAGGAGTAAAATATTTCTTAATAAATCTTTTCTTATTTTGAGGAGTTAGGATCCTATCTCTCAAACTCCAAAATCACCTCGATAGGAGTGTTCGTTGTCTTTGTAAAGGGTTGGGAAAAGATTGTCTTTAATTGGAGATCCTCTGTTTCCAATTTCAAATTGTGATTCAAATATAAACCTTCTCCTCCTTACTATTTTCCATCGAGAAAATAGTTGCATCGGTAGACCACTTTCTCGGAATTACACATTCCCCCCATGGGGCAATCTTCTTTATTTCTACAATTACAAAATAAATTGATTTTTTTGCTGATTGTCTATTTGCGATTTGTCAATGAAATTCTTGTAATGATAAAAGATTATTTTAGATATTTTATTCGTGCAAAAGTAACGACCTTTTTAGTGTTTCAATTAAAATTTTATTCAATTTTATTCCTTGTTGAAATGTCCATCTATTAACTCAAGGAAGTACTTGCTATATCAATATTAAAAAGTTCATAAAAAGAATCCATTTAGAAAATTTTCAATAATTAAACGAGAAACTTTTTTCTCTCCATTGTGTGATGACTCTCTGAAGAGGTTAGTCACTCTTATTGAGTTGGCAGCTGAAATAAATTTATAATACCCAAATGATGGTTTGTTGAAGTTTTTCAATTATATGAAATTGCTTTGTATGAAATTTTATATATAATTAATCGTACATTGAGCATTCCTGGAGATTTATGAGAATCTTCTTATATATTCTCAAATAGAATCATTCCCAACTCCTCTTATATATATATATATATATATATATATATATATATGTGTGTGTGTGTGTGTGTATGTGTGTGTGTGTGTATGTGTGTGTGTGTGTCTTTGTGTATTGCCATCCACAAACAGACTGTTTCGTTGTATCACAATTCTTCAATGTGGCTAGGATCAAAACCCGTCCAACTTTACGTTAGACTTAGTATCATACCGCTCAGCCAACAAGGGAACCATGTCAGCTCGGGAATTGTCAGGCATTATGTTGTAGCTTTCGTTTGTTTACATTTTTGCCTTACCGGATACCATTCATTTGAAGAGCTTTGTATTGTGCGTGAGGCAGATATATGTGCGTGAGCTGTGTTCTTATTTTTGGACAGATATATATTCATATTCTTGGTCACAAATTTTTATACTGTAGAGTTTGATCATAAATGATATACTTTTGTGTGTGTATAATCAACTACGACTAAAAGCTTATTATAGTTGGTTATCTGTTTTGAACCAGACATGCAGGACACTGCTGGAGAAGCAGGGAACGAGCTCATAAGTGATGTACTCCTATGGACTCGCACATATGGCCGAGCAAAAGCAGGACGACCAGCTCGAACATACTTACAGCAGCTATGTGTGGATACGGGATGTAGCCCTGAAGACCTGCCGGAGGCCATGAACGATAGGGAGAAGTGGCGACAGAGGGTCAGGGATATCCGTGCTAGCAGCACGACATGACGATAAGCGATACTGTATACCAAAGATGTTAATATATGCAGCCATAGGTAATTAAAATTGGCATCAAGTTCAAACGGGTTACAACTGTCTAGATTGTAGGTACGGTTAGCGCAACGGCTATAGACTTAGAAAATGGAATTTGTAACCTTCTAAGACGAGGTTGTTTGCGCTTCACTTCATGTCAATGCCCTTGGGGGAGACATAAATCCATCAGTTCTCTTCCACCCATGTGTAAATAAAAGAATAGATTCTTCTATAGCCTTGATAAAGCAGCCAGTCAAGGAAAACGAAAACTCTAAATTCAAACCAGCTGTGCTCCGACTAAAAACCGATCTTGTGTCAATAAATACAAATGATTGAAAGTTTGTAATTTCCACCTTTCAAGCGAGAGAAAAAAAGAGAGAATAAGCATCAAGGGTTCTGGTTAAGAACCGGTTTTTGTTGCTGTTAGTTTGCTTTTCAATATTTCGATCACCCTGTAGGCAACGCTATACTGTCATCTAGACTCCATCAATGACCTAACTTAAATCTCGAACGTGAATATAGCAATTAATAAACGTCGTCAAAAAATGCTGCAAATTGAATGATCAAATTGAAATCACTTGAAGATGACAATTTCAGTGAGACTTTAACTGAAATGTCAGGAAAATCAATCAGAATTGTAGAGATACCATCCGAGGGGTGTGGTTGACAGTGTCCTCATCTGAATAACACTAATTGCACACCAATAGTGACAGACATCAACGTTCGAATCAAGAAAAACATGCTAGACTTAAAAAAAACGCTAATATCCTTCCCGTAGCGAGGCAGTGGGACAAAAGATACTAAAGATCTTTCAACGTTAAACTGTGTTTAAGATAACTAACCGTAGAACAATGGTTAACAAAAAGGCTCGTCAACCATTAAAACGGCAGTCAGTTTGACCCGCACTGGTTGTCCATCCTTGACCAACACCCTTGAATACACTAACCGTAACCCTGCTGAAGGGTAATTCCCCTTCCTTACAACAAAGGGAATGTTCTGAGTACGATACCTAACTATATCTAATGATGGGGCTGTAGTTCTGGAGATATAGACAGTGTGCAGCATATCTTTGTTCCCGTTACTCCCAGTCGGAGTAGTGAAATATGTTAGGCATGTGTTAGGGACCCATCAATAGATGATTGATATTCGACAGGAATACTTGATGCTATATACCACACTGTCGGGTGGAGCTATACAATACGCCGACCTGCACCTCTGCAAAGAGGCCACTCTCTGCAGTAAGTGTCTCAGGTATGACACCAAATTGCATCTGAGGTTGTGGCTCAAGTTCTTGAGCTTCAGGAAATGTGGAGTACCTCTTTATTGTCATTACTCCCAGGCCGACTCTGACCTGGATTGATTGTACATCTCAGATCACCATCTATGGGTCAAATCAAAATGATTATGATTATTAACTATTTGAAATTATACAGCTGTATGCAAATTGTTGATATTACACAGGAATACTTGATAGATAGAATTGCTAATGTTAAATAACAATACTTGAAACCATCTAAATGTGTGCAAAAAATAACTAATATTAAAAAGAAGGATTAGTGTTTAATTGAACTACTTGAAATCATCTGTGTTTCAAACTAATGAGCTCTAATAACAGGTTTAGAAATAACGTTTCTAACAAACTATTCGCTTACAAGTTATATATATATATATATATATATATATATATATATATATATATAAGATGTGGAATTAAATAACCTACTAGAGTTGATATACCATAAAACACTAACCAACCAACCAACCAACCATTGATGCTATATAACTGTAAATCATTTGTATTAAAAGTAGTTAAGTTTGGCTTTTTTGAAGGTTGATATACCATGAAATAAAAAAAAAAAGTTGGTTGGTTGGTTGTTTTTGATCGTTGGTTGGTTGGTTGTTTTTGCCGCTTATTCAATGCCAAATCATGTTTATACATATATATAAAATATGCCTGATTTGTAAACGATTAGTTTGTAGGTAACATTTTTAAACGAGCCAGAGCGCATTTGATTGTACACAGTTAAATGGTTTCAAGCATTGCTATCTAATACTAATATTTCTATACAGTAATAGTTATATTTGTACACAGTTAACTGGTTGCAAAACTTGCTATGAAATTCTAATAATTCAATTTAATATCATTTTGCACTCAGTTAAATGGTTTCCAATTTAGAAAAAATTACACAGTTCTATTTGGGACCCAAAAAAATACACAGGTCTATTTGGGACCCTAAAAAATACACAGGTCTATTTGGGACCCTAACAGGTACTACCACTCCAGGCCAGAGTGGACCTAGGAGTAATGGCAACAAAGAGGTACTCAACATTCTTCAAATCTCCAGAACTCTAGCCTCACCATCAGATGCATCTTAGTGGCGTATCCAGGATATTCTTTGGTGAGGGGTTTTACTCTTCTGCTGAGATGCAATTGGCGTTTTAGACTTTTCCAACCGACTGCGCAATAGATAAACCAGGCCAAGTCGGCTGGAGCTATAGAATACACCGACTGCATCTCTGCAGAGCGGTAAGACTCCCCCAACGAGTGTTTTGAATATGACACAAAAAATATCTGATGGTGGCGCCCCAGTAATATTGGACCATTTGGGAATGTGGAGTACCACTTTATTGTCATTGCTCCCTGGTCCACTCTGGCACGACACGAAGTGATAGAACCTGATAGGGTCCTACCTATGAGTCAAATAGTTTTAAACTGTGTGCATATGCAAAACTGAATTGTTTGAAATAGAACTTGAAAGTTCTATTTCATTTATTGCATTTAACTGTGTGTAAAGAAAACTGTACCTATGCTAAACTGAATAATTTTAAATTGGATTTTTTTTACATTTAAACTGTGTACTTATGCTAAACTGAATTGTTTGAAATAGAACTTCGGTGCTATATCCACAGACAAATATTCTGCAGAAAGGTGGTCGAGTGTGGGCTAGTAATCCTGGAAGTTTCCTCTGCAACTTCTGCTTTGAGATTCTCGCTGTTTTGGACGGTCGATCACAGATCTAGAGCTAACGTGACGAGATTTCGACGAGAAAACGATCACTGCAGGTGGCGCCCCAAACCAGTGACTTGCCACGGAAACCACAACAGGCAGCAGAAGTAAGACTGTTGAATAGAGCGTATTTTCAGCTTCTAAACACTACTGAACACATCATCACAACCAATGTCCTTCAATTTTCGCCTGCAATAAAATTGAGCCTCCATTCAACTCTCGTAGTTATTAAACGAATTTTTGTCCCAATGTCTAGTCGTAGTCATAGTATTTCTTTCTTATCTCCTTCTTCTTGTTGTCCTGCTTGTGGCGTTATTTTACTCTTTCCAGATATTTTCACTCCAGCGTTAGCCGATGGATTTTCGCTAGAGTCTGAGTGACAGCAAGTCTCCTCAAATCTCCATCACTCTTCTCAGTATTCCGGGCGATTCAACAATGCTGTAGTTTGGATGGTCCCCACTCGTCCTCTTATTTCCAAGTCCTCCAGTCCCTGTTCCAATTCTTCAGTGACTGTACTGAGTGCACCAATTACAACTGGCATCATTGTCAAATTTATGTTCCGTGGTTTTTTCAGTTCTTTAACAAGGTATGAGCACTTATCCTTCTTTTGCTCTTTTTCAGTTTTACCCAGTGGTCAGCCTAAATAGCAAAGTTCATTATTCCGCAGGTTTTCTTTTCTTTCATTTTTTTTCATTTGACTATCACTAGATCTGATCGTCAGGTTGAGATTAGATGACCTGTTTGTATCTCAAAATCCCAGAGAATTCTCTTCGTATCGAAACTTCCTGCACAATTCCAAGCGGATCATCTTTCCCACCCACAAGTCTTTTACTCTTTTTGCGTTAATTTACCACCTTTGCTTATTATGGGATTTGTCGTTTCGTCTCTGTCTCCACATAATATAGATCTGCTATTTTTGTTGTGTCTTGTCTATTCTTCAGTATTATTATTATTGTTATTATTATTATGCACTACCGGATCAGTGGTCTAGTGGGTAGAGTGTTCGCCAATGGTCCGGGAGACCTGGGTTCAATCCCAGGTCGCGTCATACCAAAAACTTTAAAAATAGTACTTAATACCTCCTTGCTTAACACTCAGCAATATAAGGTATGTATCAAGGGTAAAGTGGAGCAATCCAGAGAAAGGAGTAATGTCCTCCCCTACACCTTTGGAGGCTTCTGGTCGTCCTCGACTACGGTTGCCAACTTTACTTTAATTATTATTATTATTATTATTTTTACTCATTAGAGTTTTTCCCATCAGCGTAAGCTGATGGTCTTTCACTGGAGATTGAGTGACAACGTCTCCTCAAGTCTCCAGGACTCTTCCCAGTATTCTGGCAGTTTTCAGTAATGCTGTTGTTTGGATGGTCCCCACTCGGTCGCCAACTTCTAAATCTTCGAGGCCCTTTAATAATCCTTTAGTTACCGTGCCAAAAGCACCAATCACAATTGGTATAATTGTCACCTTCATGTTCCATAGTTTATTCAATTCTCTAGCAAGGTCAAGGTACTTATCTCTCTTTTCACATTCTTTTAGTTTTATTCTGTGGTCTGCCGGGACAGCAAAATCGACAGTTTTGCAAATTTTCTTCTTCTTCTTCTTCTTCTTCTTCTTCTTATTATTATTATTATTATTATTATTATTCAATACGCCCATTTGTATCCACCTGCGTATCTACCTAACTACTCATCTGTCATTTTTGTTTGTCACAGTTTCATTTATCGATATAAATGCGATGTCTGCTTCTTCTCTGAAGCTAAGTGCATTAAAAAAAAGTCTTAGAGAGAGAGAGAGAGAGAGAGAGAGAGAGAGAGAGAGGAATCATTTAGAAAATAAGGTGACGAAAGGGATGAAAAATGAGAATACAGAAGTGGAAGAGTGGCTAGGGAAAGAGAAAATGGAGGAAGAGAAGAGAGTAGAAGCTGAAGAAAGAAAAACAAAAAGTGGTGAATAGGAAGTAGAAGTATAGAAGTAGAAATAAAGCTAGAGCATCAACGACAAAACGTCACAAA
The DNA here is from genome assembly GCA_963585895.1 of Sepioteuthis lessoniana. Classification (NCBI taxonomy): domain Eukaryota; kingdom Metazoa; phylum Mollusca; class Cephalopoda; order Myopsida; family Loliginidae; genus Sepioteuthis; species Sepioteuthis lessoniana. The sequence continues at coordinate 58,700 of CAUZXS010001249.1, read as the reverse complement.
CGTTCACACGAAGAAGAACGGTAATAAATTTGCAACTGCAACAAACAGGAGGTGCAAGAAACCCCTGGAAAAAATAGCCAAAAATCTACGCTCCAAACTCGTTGTTATTAGACCCAAATCAAAGAATTTGCAGTATTCTCACGAAATACCTTACGAATAATAATAAATAATGAAAATGCAAGAGAGACTTGGACGGTCCAACCCCGCACCCCACATACTTTTTTTTTTTTTTGCTTTCTTTGACATTCCGTGAAACATAACTCATAATTATACCAACATCTGAAACCTTTGATACAATTATTTAGTCGAAAGGGTTAATCATGAAACTACGAAAAACAGTAAATCTGCTGTAACTGCTTTTCTTGACATTCTTATTCTTCGATTTCATAATTTCTCCTTCCACGTTTGTCCTTGTCTTATCTTTGTTACAAATGCATTCTCTGTCGCAATTAGTCTTTCTTTGCCCTTTCTTGAGTTCACTTCTGTCGGTGGTGCAAAGGATTCGCTGACTGCATCTCCTGCAAAAGAGTATGACCAACATTTGAAAAAAGGGGAGTCGTAGGTATGGCATTAAACTACATCCGGAGGTGAGATTCCAGTTTTGGAGCTCTAGGAAGTACAGGGATCACCCCTTCATTGCTATTACTCCCAGGTTCATTCTGGCATTGCACAGTTATATGGTTTCAAGTATTCCTATCTAATACAAATAATTTTTAAGCAGACCTATTCGACCTATAGACAGAACCCAACTGGTATTACCACTCAGGGCCAAAGTGGGCCTAGGAGTAATGGAATGAAAGGGTACTCCAATTTCCTCAGATCTCCGGATATGGAGCTTCTCCATCAGATGCAGATTAGTTTAATATTTTGGAAAACCCTTTTTTGGGTTGTCCTAACCACTACAGTCAGCATTTTCTACTGCTTGCCAATAGGGCGGAATCAAAACACCCTGAAAGTTCTGCTCTCTTTTTACTTCTACTTTTTTAATCTAGGAAATTGAATGTAAAAAAAAAAGAACAACAAACTTTTATTTCTTTTCTTTTTTTTTTTTTATGTAAGACTTCATCCATTTATTAACTGTGAATTATAGTTCTTGAGCCAACTGAGAATTCTTCATCGAAGTCAAAGTGCCTTGTCATAATCATCTTATCCGACCTGACTCAATCTCGGAAAATATGAAGGGATTCTGACCCCCAAGCCATCCAACGTTTTTACCGGTAAATAATTTTGCATGTAATCATAAAGGGGTCAAGCGATTTTGCCTTAAGGGCATCAACTGAACCCTAATTAAATCAGTTTATAAGATTAGGTGTCCGTCAAGAGGTTAAAGGCTGCCTTCTTTCGGAGAGCTGTACAGCTTAGGAAGCCAAACATTGGGGACATCGCTGTTAGTTGTTCTCTTCAGATTAGAGAAGGAGAATCAGAAATGAAGTCGGGTCGATGATTACCCACGCACAAATCGAATTCGATACAGTACAGCGATAGTACAGGTCACGTGGTAATAGCAGCTGAGTAGTCATCAACGAGAGACAGTATTTCTCTTCCCTTTTGGAGGAGTTTTAAAAATGTGCTTTACACTATGTTACGTTTTATATATCATAATTAGCTGTGAATAACACAAATTCATGTATAATACGCAATAATTTCGTCTACAAAATGCTTTAAAAAACTCTCACGAATAATACGCATGGATTTTTTGGAATTTAAAGCGGCTGAATTTATAGAAAATTTAACATTTGTTCATCTTTTTATCCGCTTGGTTGGTTGGCTCTTTTTTTTTTATCTTTTATCAACTTTGTAGGTTATTTAATGCCAGAACCTGTTTACACACACACACGCACACACACACATGTATATATGAAATATATATGATTTGTAAACTAATTGATCTTTGTTATCAATTTTTAGCGATCCAGCTTATTTGTTTGCACACAGTTCAATAGTTTCGAGCATTGCTTTCTAACACTGACAGTTTTATTTGCACATAGTTAAATGGTTTAAAATATTGCTATCCAACACCAATAGTATTATTTGCACACAGATAGTTTCAATTATTGCTAATTAGTACTAATAATTCTATTCAACATTATCAATTCGTTTCCACACAGTGAAATGGTTCCAAGAATTGCGATGTAATATTCGTAATTCAACTTAACAGTCATTTGTTTACTCACAGTTAAATTGTTTCAAGCCTAATAAATGATTAAACAGTTCTATTTGATTAATAGATGAAACCATAATAGGTACTATCACTCCAAGTCAAAGTGGACCCGGAAGTAATGGCAATGAAGGGGTACTCCAAATTCCCCAGAGTTACAGGACTGGTGCCTCACTCTCAGATGCAGTTTAGTAACATATCAAGGATGCTCGTTGGAGGGGAAGAGTCTTATCCCTCTACAGAGATACAGTCGGTGTATTCTACAGCTGTTTTTATCCGCTTTGTATCGACTAGAAATAAAAATTTATATAGTTTATATATTGTATCGAAACACGAAAATTAAACAGGGGGAAAAGCAAGGACATGTTTACACGAAAATTTTGCAAACTTTCGATGAAATAGAAGAAACGCACTTGTGTCATAATATTAAGGATAGTAATTAATTATATAAGTTATTTTGTTTGTGGAAATAAATTGTGAGTTAGCTAAAAACTTTGAATTGAAGTGTAAGTCGAATTCGAGAAAGGTCAAAAGCGTGCACGTGTCGCAGGATATGGAATTGACAAATTGTTTTGAAATCCCCTGAGGGACAGGATGTTAAAAGATAAACATTTCGTCAGCTGAGGATTAAGTGATGGTGCATGGATGGAAAGTTTCAGTGATGACGTAAAACTGGAAAGTTTCTAGTAATTACGTAAGCAGTAATTTAGAGAAATATTAGAAGAAAATATCAAAGGTAGAGATTTCGAAGTGAATTCAGTTAGTTTAGATTTGGAAGTAGAGGGTCGTAATTAAGTCTGTGTTTTGATCGTTTGTCTCTCAGGAATGAGACTCTTAATGTTTCTAATGAACACCTGTAAATCTTTCAATCTATTTTTTTCTCTCGTTTCAGTGACGACTGCTGTGTGAAATGTTGCAGATTACTGCGATTTGTATTTGCAAGCGTTACACTCTTATTCTAGTGGTTATTTCTCCGTGGCAGTTTTTATTACACATTAATTTGTTTGGATCTTAGATATAACTTATTTTAAGTCATACCATCCCGAATATGGCGATGCATATGCAAAAAAATAAAATTAGTTCTCATGTATTATGCGCACTCCTTTTAGGCTTAAGTAAGTAAAGTTGGCGACCGTAGTCGAAAGTGACCCGAAGGTTCCCTTTTTGATAGCTACTACCCCAAAGTGTAGGAGAGGGCGTTACTCCTTTTCCTGGATTGACCTACTTTACCCTTGATCCGTATCTTATAATGCTGAGTGTTAAGCAATGAGGCATCAAGTACCATTTTAGAGTCTTTGGTATGACTCAACCTGGAATTGAACCCAGGTCTTCCGGGCCATTGGCGGACACTCTAACCATTATGCCAATAGGCTTAGAAATCTAGAAAATACACGAATAATCACGTTATATAAAGAAAGACATGAACATACAGTCCACATTAGGTTTCTCTTTGATTTAATACCAGAATTCGATCATCTAACAACCAATTTTAGTGATATTTCGTCTTATGTCGATAAAGCAGAAAAATAATTCCAAAAACCGACTCCCATCTGGCGAAATACAAAATATGTATTATAGTATTACAAAAATTCCTTTCGCCTTCAGCTTTTGCTGTGGATTATTGTGTCTAGGAAAGGATTCCTCAAACATTTTAATTGATGTCCCTTTCGTTACCAAATCTAATTTCTATTAACTCCAAATACATTTATTGGATATCAAATGACAAAACATTAGTAATTCATCAGTGTTTGATATATGAACTGCTACTGACCACATGAAAATCTCTCTGATAAAATAAAATAGGAATTCTTCGAAGTCGTAGATATGTCAGTACAACTGTAGAGTTGCACCACCTGAACTCTCTCAGAACACTTTCAAATAATATAAATGGAAACTACATAAAGATGTTGCGTGCTGTTTGAACAAATTCTTGAAACAGAATCCTTCAAAACAGCAGTTGTATCGCCACTAGCTTCCTATCTAACCAAACATCTAAGAGTAGCCAGACTTGCAGCGCACTGAGAGAGAACCACTGAAGTAGAACTCATAAGATATTTTCTCTTTATGAACTCCCAGACATGGACTCTGTGCGGACACTGGGTGCCGTCTAAAGGACTTACCCAAGATTTATAGCCTATAATGACAGATGGCAAGAGAGAAAGAATCCAAGGAATCCGTGCACTCGGAACATCTTGATGATGATGATCATGATATGAGGAAAGAGTCAGTGGACTATAATTGCAAACGTACCTTTGATTCTTGAATTATTTTTTAATGGAAATAATGGGTTTAGAGGGCACTGAGGGGATTACAAATACTTGGTGGCAGGTTTATAAGTTTGAACAGAAAATCACTGCATTTTATATTCTAGGTGCTTCTCGGTTTGCTAATCAAATAATGTACATGGTTAAATTTATATTTAACCATATATGAACTTGAAAAAGCTAGTAAAATGGGTTCCACAATTTTTACTAGCACAAAACCTGAGATATTTTGATACAATTTTCAATACCAGGCAACTAGTCTACATGATCTAATGATTTTTGTTCTCCTATTACATATTTTTACTCAACACCTCCACATGAGCAAGATGTGACACAAGGTCAATTTTTAAGCGGAGTTTAACGTGTTTGAATTCAGACTTTTCTTCGTCCTAAACCGGTTGCAATACCAAGCTTAAAGAGCCTAGCCTGTCCTACTATTTACCCATAGCTGGAGGAAGAAGAATTTGATTAATACATTTCACAAGGGTATCAGAGCTACGTGAAATGCAAACAGCCTCATCTAGATTTTGAACTCGGGTCGCTGTGCCCATTTACTACGACGATGATCATTACACCATGAGCATCTCTTGTTATAAAGGGATATATAAATGCAAACGATTTATGCAAATGTTAAATCTCCGTGGACCTCTATGCTATTTATTTACCCTGTCAACATTCTATTCATTCAAAGGGACTTTTTGGATCACTTTGATCAACCATGGTCTAGAAAGAGTAAATTGAGGTTGCATGATGAAATTAAAGCTTTTAAATGAATATGGGAAATAGACGAAAGTTTCCAATAAAAAATGCGAAATTTTCTAAAAAAGACACATGTTGGAGCAAAAGTTTCTTGGAAGAAAATTTAAAAAAAAGATATTTGTTATCCAAATATTTCCAGCGTAAAAGCGATCTTCAGTCTAATTTTCAAAAAGATGGCGCAGGATACTTTTGTATACACATTACTATATTTGATATCATCAATTTATTCATTTCCGTTTATTTATTGACTTTACCGACATAAAACGAAAGAATGCCGTACTGCGTTTAAAAGGTGAGGATTTGACCCGAAAAATAAGACCCAGAATGGGACCACCAGCAGTTGTCATTTATAACACATCAGAATACTGAATTCACACTCCAATGACACTTTCTAATTGGCTCGCACTATTCAACTATTCTCTTTATATATATATATATATCAACACGTCCGCACGAGCAGGATGTGACTCTAGTTCAATTTTTGAAACGGAAGTTAATAGGTTTGAAATCAGTTTACCCTATTATTTATACATAGCTGCAGGGAGAATAGTTGGATGAATACCATTCCCAAGAGTATTGGGACAATGTGAAATGCAAACAGACTTTTCCAGGATTTGAACTGGGTTCACCGTGTCCATTTCCTTCGAGGGTAACCACCACACCATGATCACCCATAAATCATTGTTGACTTCGAAAGTAGAGCCTTTTGGGGATCAGGTCGAAGAGCTATTTACTCATATTATCTATTTCGAAGCAATGAAAATTTTCTCCGAGAAAGTTATTTGTCCTTGGATTTGGTTTTGTGGATCGAATAAAAAAATCGTTTAGTATGCTTTATCTATCTGTTACACCACAGAGCAATACTCCGATTAAATATTTTTCTACTTTTGTTTAAAATTGGAACACGGCAATTAATAATCTAATAGACTATCTGTGACTTCGTTCGGTTACCGTTGTAAAAACGGTCCATGAGGATGATCATGCTCCTTTTCAGTAAGGAGTGAAACATTCTAATATACATTTCATATTTATCTCCGTTATATCGAAAATTTCCACGATTCAGCGCGGACACAGACCCCACAAATATTATCGTCCAGCAGCAAATTTAACTGGAAATTACAATATTTTCTGTGTTAGAGAATTTATAGTGTATTGCACAAAAGACATCTTGCTATCTACAGTTTTTACTATTACACACACACACACACACACACACACACACACACACACACACACACACACACACACACACACATATATATATATATATATAGGTGACGATTTTGGTTTGGTTTGTTTTATTGCACATCAACCATTGTAGGTCATTAATACCAAATCCATTTTATGCATATTAACAGTTTTATTTCAAACAATTCAGTTTAGCATAAATACGAAGTTTCAAAGTCAAAAACAGTTCTATTTCAAACAATTCAGTTTAGCATAATTACATGACTTAGTTCTATTTGACTCATAGATAGGACTCTTTCAGGTGCTACCACTCCGGCCCAGAGTGGATCAGGGAGCAACGGCAATGAAGTGGTTCTCCGCAATCCCAAAGATCCAGCATTACTTAAGCCTCACTATCAGATTGTTTAGTGTCATAATAAGAACACTCGTTCTTACCCCTCTGCAGAAAAGCGGTTGGTGTATTCTACAGCCCCAGCCGGCTGAGCAAAGTCGATTTCAGGTTCATACTGAAGGGCTTTTTTTTCGCAAATGTAACTATTTTGAAGCAAAGAAAAAACATTCTCAGTACAAGTAAAAAGCAAATTCTCTTGGATATGGTTGTACTGAACGTCCGAACTCGAACCATCATCAATAATTATTTTAACTCATTAATTTTTAAAGCCTTCTTTTATTTCCATGCTTTAAAATATTGATTTGAATAGATTTTTGCTGACATCGTTTATAATAATGTTACATGAAGAAAAAAATATCGTCGCTAGTGATTTCAGGCTCATGAAAATCAACCCTCCCCCCCTGTGATACACCCTTTCGGCCGCCCTGAATACATTAACTTCTTAAAACCAATATTATTCATGGCCCGTGATTCATCCAGTGGGTTCCGACTGGGGTATCACACATTTCTTTACGGCCACAAGAAATACAACCGAAGGAGTGTGAGAAAAAGAACAAACGAACGAACAATATGGACTTAGGTCAGCTCCAAGTGTAAGAAGGGTAGTTTTGAGACTATTGCAGAGAGTGTATTTTTCGCGAAACTCTTACAGAAGCCACTAGGAATGCCAACTCATTTTGGACTGACTTCCTTCATTGCCTCCTTCTGCTGGCCATCCAACACTGGACTGCTGACTCATCTTGACTGGTCCCTTCTGCTGTCCTTTCTCGACTGCCTCTCTGCGTCTCTCTTCGCCATCTGAGCCTCTCTGGATTCCTTTGCCAACTGCCCCTCTGGCTTCTCTCGGACCTCGCTTCCCCCACTTCCGGTCTCGTCGGAGATCTCGCGCCAAAACAGACAAAGGGATCGTCTGCTTGGCGGACCACCCACATAGTGTTACCCCCCCCAAAAAAAAAATCTTTCTAATAACATGGCTCAGATGAATAGATTTCTGAATGATATTATAAAAATAATCCTTGAAGATCTAAAATTTCCTTGTTTTTAAGAAAACATAAATTTGTTTCAAATTTAAAATTTTGATTGGAAATAATGTTTTTCTGTTGATTAAAATGTTGTATGATAGAAATTGAATAATACATCAGTTACCCAACCGAATTCGATCCCCCATCTACGTTATATGCACGCATGTGTGCAGGTCTATAATCTGTTCCATTTACCCAGACGTTGTGTATCAATCATCAAAGATTCTAATAGCGATTAAGCGGGTGGTTGACATGAATCAAAGTTATTTGTTTTGGAAAATACAACAAATAAAGAGAAAATATCCCTTTGTTTTGGTAGAATGGTCAGTTATCAAGTTTGTGGGGCGCTTTTGTACCGGGTGGTTGTTTTTGTATACTATGACATCTTGACCCCTCACACTGGTATTTACCTGCTTGGGATGTCAGATGAATCATAGTTGTCAAGAATCAGCTGTGCAAATAAGTATAAAGATTTACTGAATTGTATTTAGAAAAAAATGGAGATGAACACTAAAATTCTCATCCAAATTATAGATATCATAAATCATGTTAAGAATTCAAACTTGAGAGACAAATATATATATATATATATATATATATATATATATATATATATATATATATATATATATATATATATATATATATATATATATATATATATATATATATATATATATATATATATATATATATATATATATATATATATATATATATATATATATTATATATATATTATATATATATATATATATATATATATATATATATATATATATATATATATATAATATAGAGAGAGAGAGAGAGAGAGAGGCGCTCGAGGTGTAATACTTATCGTCATTCTTAAATAGACACGGTGACCCGAGTTCAATTTCTGGTTGAGGCCGTTTGCATTTCATTTTTTTTTTCTAGATCAATTGTCATATCAAGGTTAGAGAGCCCAGTCTACCCCACTACTAATCCATATATCGAGAAAGAATAGCTGGAATAGTACGTTTCTGAATCCTACTAATGATACTTGAAATGCAAACAGACTCGTTCAGGATTTGAACTCGGATAGCTGAGTCATCTTCCGATGGCGATAACCATTACGCCACAAGTGCTTCTATTATCTAAGCATAAAAAACATACAGGTACTCTCCAGAGGTTTCTTTATGATTAAAAACTCCAAAAATACTATTGCTACATCATAATAAGAAATACAAAAAATTCAGTTATTGTATATTTCAGCAAGGCTGTTAAAAATGGCTTCGTCTAATTCAGGATCGTGTTAACATAACGTCCTGTCTGTTTAACAAATGATCGTGACTTTTACGATCAAATCAAACAATAACTTTGTTCAATCCTTTCTTGACTCAAAAAGAAATCTGTAAGTCACGAATTATCTAAAAAAAAATTCCATTTAGTAAATGGTCAGATGTTTTTGCAAGCATAAATCATTGATAACTTGTTTTAACATGTAATTTTTTTAAAAAATTTCTAATATTATCAAACTTTTTTCATTTGGATGACAAAATGTAAGTTAGTTTTTAAACATCCAAGTATAAGTCAAGACTTGTTTTTCGAGGTAAGTCTTCAAGGATAAACTTGTTATTTATTAAGATTTGCTTAGTATGGAATAAAAATCTTAACTTGTTTACAGAACCAACTTCTACTCAGTGGTCACCCATCTAAGCACGAAACAGGCTCATCATTGCTTAACTTTGCTATGATTATTATTATTTACCAAGCTTTGCTTAGTCTTGTATACTAGTTTTATTTTCTTTACATTACCTGCTGGTACAACAAAGAGGTCACCCTTCTAAGTACTGAACGAGCACATCATAGCTTACCTTTTGGCATATCTATAAATGATGTTATTGATTAAGCTTTACTTAGTCTGTTTCACAGGCTTCCTATTGCTTACAGTACCTATAGCTACAAAGCGGTCACCCACCTAAGAACTAAACCGGCTTATCATTGCTTAACTTCGGTGTTCTTGCGAGTCTTCAAAAATAGATTTGGGTGTCTACGTTGAAATGGTTGAACTATCAGCTCATTTATGGAGTTTTCTGTGGCCTGTTGCTCATCGTTGAAGAAAATCGCGGGACATGTTTGAATCTTGGACGAGATTACATTTCACTTCGCAACGCTCTTGAGAAAGGCAAAGAAATATCTCTCGCCTTTCTCGAGTTATAAATGAATCGTCGGATAAACTGGGTTCCCTTGCCTTTGTAAGGCAAAATAACTGATGTCATGAAAGGAAATTCGTCTCGTCGAAGGAAACAGGTCTCAGAGAATCTACGGCACACGGACACGCTTTGGTTGTTATCAAAAGGTTTGGCTGATTCTTCACAAGTCTTCATCTCGATAAACAAATGAATTATTTAACCATTTGACTACGTTTAATTGTCATCATTGATGATGATATAACTTACTTATTGAATGGCCGTTCTGTCAGCTTTAGCAGAAAAATACGGCGACGACACCTCTGAACAAAGGTAAGACCTCCCACAAAAACGAGTGTCTTGAGTGTGATACTAAACTGCATCTTATGATGAGTTGGTTGGTTGTTTGGATGGTTTTTGGATCTAATGGTATATCAACATTTATAGGTTATTCAATACCAAATCCATTTTATACAAATAAACGGTTCTATTTCAAACAATTCAGTTAAGCATGAGTACACAGTTCAATTGCCAAAAACATTTCTATTTAAAGCTATTCAATTTAGTCAAACAGTTCTTATTAAAACACTTCAGTTTAGTATAAGAACAGTTTTTGTTTACACACATTTAAATGTCAAAACAGTTCTATCTTAAACAATACAGTTTATGTTTGTTTGTTTTGGTTTCATGGCTTATCAACCCTTGTAGGGTATTTAATGCCAAATCCATTTTTATACAAAAACAGTTCTATTTCAAACAATTCAGTTTAGCATAAGTACACAGTTCAAACGTCAAAAATATTTCTATTTCAAGCGATTTAGTTTAGTCTAACAGATCTTAGTTAAACAATTCAGTTTACTATAAGTATAGATTTTTGTTTACACACTGTTAAATGTCAAAACAGTTCTAATTCAAGCAAATCAGTTTAGTACAAGTACGCAGTTTAGTTCTATTTGACCTATAGATAGGGCCTTATCAGATGCTATAACTCCGGACCAGAGTGGACCTGGGAGCGAGGGTAATGAAGGGGTGCCCTGCATTCCCTAAAGCTTCATCAATACTGGAACCAAACCATCAGATTATTTATTGTCATATTTAGGACACGCGTTGGGGTTGTTTTACAGTCAGTGTATTCTACAGCCTCAGTCGACTAGGCTTCATCTGATGATGGGTCTCCAGTCCTAGACCTTTTGAGAATATCTAGTACCCCTTCATTTTTATTAATCCCAGGTCCACTCTGAACCCGAAGCAGTTGCAACTGTTCCGGTCCCATCTCTGGGTCTAATAGAACTGTTCAATCATTTAACTAATTATTATTCTTAGTTAGTTGAAACCATACAAGTGTGTTCAAATTATTTATATCAAATTGGAATTCTTGATAAATAGAATTATTAGTGTTAAATAGGAATACTTGAAACCATCGAACTGTGAGAAAACAAAAGAGCTTTGATCACTCATTAAAAATAACATTATCTACAAACTATTGACTTACAAATGATGCATATATATATATATATGTATATATATATATGTGTGTGTGTGTGTATATATGTATGTATACATATATATATATATATACATGTATATATACACACACACACACGCACACACACATATATATATATATATACATATACATATATATATGCATCATTTGTAATTGAATAGTTTGTAAATAATGTTATTTTTAACGAGTGATCAAAGCTCTTTTGTTTTATATATATATATATATATATATATATATATATATATATATAAATGGCACTTGATGCCGCCTTGCTTAACACTCAGCATTATAAAGTATGTATCAATGGCAAAGTGGAGCAATCTAGGGATAGGAGTTGCGCCCTCCCCTACTCCTCGGTATAGTAGCTAATGAAAAGGAAGCCTTCGGGTCGCCCTTGACTACCGTCGCCAACTTTATATACATATATATATATATATATATATATATAAGCATGATTTGGCATTATGTTCCCCGTTAACAAATGCAAATAAATACAAGCAAACAATAGAAATAAATCCACAAGTAATCACCATAACACACAACGAATAAAACTAACATTTTAGGTTTTTATACCTAAAATGTTAGTTTTATTCGTTCTGTGTTATGGTGATTATGGTGATCATTGGGTTGACACATCCAACTAAACCAAACCAAATGATTGAATGGAGTTTATTTTCCCAGTTTGATATGTTTGTTTGTTTGTTTTGGTTTTAAGGCACATCAACCATTGTAGGTTATTTAATGCCAAATCCATTTTTATACATATAAACTGTTTGGTTTGCTTTGGTTTTATGCCACATCAACCATTGTAATTTATTTAATGCAGAATCCATTTTTATACAAATAATCAATTCTACTTCAAACATTTCAGTTTAGCATAAATAAACTCTTCAATTGTCAAAAACACTTTTATTTCAAGCAATCCCGTCTAATCAAACAGTTCTAATTCAATCAATTCAGTTTAGTATGCTTTTTGTTGACACACATAAATGTCAAAACGGTTCTATTTCAAACAATTCAATTTAGCCTGCAAAAACTGTTTCCTTTTCAATCAATTCAGTTTAGTATGCTTTTTGTTGACACACATAAATGTCAAAACTGTTCTATTTCAAACAATTCAATTTAGCCTGCAAAAACTGTTTCCTTTTCAAACAATTCAGTTTAGTATATGTACGCAGTGTAAATGAAGTCGGCTGTTTAAATGTCAAATAGTTCTATTTCAAGCAATTCTATTTAGCATAAATACACAGTTAAGTTCTATTTGACTCATAGATAGGATCCTACCCCTCCAGGCCACAGTGGACGAGGGGAACAATGGCAATGATGGTGTATTCCGCATTCCCCAAAGCTCTGGCATTACTGAAACATCTCCATCAGATTGTTTAATGCCATATACAGGACACTCATTGGAGGGACTTACCCTTAATCAGAGATGCATTCGGTGTATTGTGCAGCCTCAGCCGATAGGGCAACAGTTTAATGATAGTATGCAAGCTTAGATCAACACCCCACGAGACACCAACTATACGGACACTTGCCTCCCATCACGAAAACTATACAAGTTAGACGAACCAGACACGCGGTACACTGCTGGAGAAGCAAGGACGAGCTCATAAGCGATGTACTCCTGTGGACCCCCACATATGGATGTGCAAAAGCAGGACGACCAGCACGAACTTACATACAGCAACTATGTGAGGACACAGGATGTAACCCTGAAGACCTGTCGGAGGCGATGAATGATAGGGAGAAGTGGCGAGAGAGGGTCAGGGATATCCGTGCTGGCGGCGCGACATGATCATGATGATGATGATGGAAGCTTATTTAAAAATAGGATTGCTTGTTACAAAACTGAGACTTAATACAATTGATATATTTACGTATTTTATCGTTTGAGAAATTTAAGTTTACGCCTGATTATTTCATTTGAAAGAATAAATGAATAGTACGCATGCGTACAATTTGACATCTGTAAAATAAATTCAAATAGCCAATGCATTTGTTCTTAAACGCGCCGTTCTCTCCTGTTAATAAAATACTTTTTCTAATACCAAGTAGAATTCTTTTTAAATTATTGAACATCTGTTTGTCTGTCAACAAATCTAATACGCATACAGGCAGGATTGGTACGTTCAATGACGAAACTGTTTTTTCATTGTGCTGCATTTACCTCGCTCAAAAAACACCATCAATTTAGTCATATTCTATTTATCTATCTATCTATCTGGCTTCTTTGTTTAATGGCATATCAACCTTCGTGGGTTGCTTAATGCTAAAGCCATCTTTGTAGATAGAAAGTAGTGGTACTATTTAGCCCATGGCTGAGAGTATTGGAGGTTTATGCATTTCTCTAGGATATTAATCCAAAAGTGAACGTAATAGATCGACTGGAGCTCGAACTCTCTTACGAAAATGTCACTTTAACTCATTAGCCACTTCGCAACGAGGACTCCCATATATATATATATATATATATAGTTCTAAGCCTCATCCAGAGAGAACATTAGGTTTATGGCAATACATTGTCGCTTCTTTGTAGTGAGTGAGCATGAGTAAAATGACTATGCTCTCCTTTTTGGGTGGGGCTAGAAATTTTTTAAACAATCCTCGGATATATATATATATATATATATAAAGAGAGAGAGAGAGAGAGAGAGAGAGAGAGAGAGCTAAGTTTAAAGAATGTGAGCATGAAAACATTACCATAATTTTATTTTGTGGAATTCATTTTAAAAGAATTTCCAAGAGTTTCTACTCGACCAGCATATCATGTTTGAATTTTAATCTTACAAAATCGGTCAACGTCAATTTTTGCCGAGAAATTAGAACTTTAAAATTCGACCTATACATGCGAGTATACGGCATTTATGATCTGTCCGAATTGTATAGTTTGGCATACGCACACCTTCAGCAAACAGACAAGCAACTATAGCAACATACAAAGGCGTCTTACGAATATATATATATATATATATATATATATATATATATGGGGGGTGTTATATATATATATATATATATATATATATATATATATATAAAATTTTTCCATAAGCCTAATAATTATCACCATTATTTTATGGGGTTGTACCGTGAATATTGGCGGCGAAAATTGAAATAACATCAAAAGAATTGACTGCACGTTTGTTGCGTCATCCGGGTAATTGAGAAATGATTATCTATAAAAATAACAGCTCCCCATCTTTCAGATAATTTTTTTTATTATATGAATCGTAAACGAGTTTAGAGAGTTGAAGCATAATTACACTGTGTCAATTTGTGTGAAGATTATTCTTAATGAAACTTGAACTTCCATCTGATAATTTTGAAACAAGCATCTTGAAAACGACTTCCTCAAATTATCCTTGTAGATAACGTTTCATTAACAAGCTCGGATTTTTTTGTTGGTATTTTCGCATCGAGCTGTATCACCTTCAGCTTCTGAAAATTATGATCCTGTTGTAGTTCTTTTGTTCCTTTACAGCAACTTACCTCCCATCTCACAAACCATCCAAGTAAGACGAACAACATGTGCTTGGCACTGCTGGAGAAATAAGGACGAACTAATCAGCGACGTTATCTTATGGACTCCTACAAATGGACACACCAGTGTTAGCGGACCATACATCAGCCCAGTGTGGACACTGGATACAGTCTAGAAGACCTGCCTAGAGTGATGGACGTTAAAAACAGATTGTGAAAGACACTTAGGGAACTCTGTACTTTCAAGATGATAATGATTAGTCTTTTACCCATGTAAAAAAAAATTATGGATATATCTTAATTGCTATGAGTTTTTTTAAGAAACTAAATTCCATATTACTAGGTTGAGTCAAAGGTTTTGTAATACTTTAGTACGTGACCGGTCCATTGGCCTAGTGGTTAGAGTGTTCGCCAATGGCCCCGGAGTCCGGGGTTCAATCCCAGCTCGAGTCACACCAAAGACTCAAAAATGGCACTTGATGCCGCCTGGCTTAACACTCAGCATTATAACGTATGGCTCAAGGATAAAGTGGAGCAATCCAGGAAAAGGAGTGACGCCCTTCCCTGCACCTCGGTGAAGTAGCTATTGAAATGGAAGCTGTCAGGTCACCCTCAACTACGGTCGCCAACTTTACCTTACTTTGCGATGCGTATATCACGTGACCGAAGTAGTTTAAGCCGTGGGAGACACCTACTGTGGTTGGTAGTATTGTGGTTATTAATCGGCTAACGAGTTGTGTATTTGCGGGATGTGAAACCACACTGATGAATATACAACGCGGCCGGGAACTTATGCTTTACGTGTTTGAACTGACCCCCTCAGGTCCCCGTGGAGATTTAAAAAAAAAAACAAACATTTTTTTGAGCAAAAGGGTAAAGGTGAGGTTGATCAAAGTAACCAGATGGTTGAAGTAATTTCGCTCGGGTAACAAGAACCTAGATGATCAGCCAAGATCGGGTAGGTCTAACGTCATGGATTTCGAGGTCGTGCTCCACGCTATAGCTGCAAATCGGGCGAGTAGCACTTGGAGAGTATCAGGTGAGAGTGACATCTCACAATCGAGGATTGTTCGTCACCTTCCCATCCTCTGTAAAAGCATCAAGAGTTGTCAAATTATACATGATTTTGCCAAACTATTGCAAAACTTTTGACGTACCTAAGTTTATGATTGTTTTGAAATTTGCTTTATAAGTAAAAGTAAATATAGATGGCGAACTTAGTCAAGGGTGGCCTGAAGGATCCCTTTGCAATAGCTACCAAACCGAGGTGTAGGTGAGGGCCCTCTTCCATTCCCTGGTTTATTCCACTTTACCCTTGATCCTTACGTTAGAATGCTGAGTGTTAAGCAAGGTGGCATTAAGTACCATTTTTCTGAGTTTTTGGTATGACTCGACCTGGGATTGAACCCCAGTCTTCCGGACCATTGGCGAACATTCTATTCATTAGGCCACTGGCCCAGTTTTTTCTTAAAAACTCTAAAAGAAAGAAACGTGCAGCGTCTAGGTAGCGCGACTTGTGGGATTTTAAAAGGGAGTTTAACTCTCACCGGGGGTGAGTATTATTTATTTTCGTTTCTGATCTGTCTTCAAAGTGACGATACCGTCATTTCATTGTGATGTTCCAGCCCAGTAGATTGTGGAAATGTGCAGTTCCCCTTCGTTACTATTAATACCAGGTTCATTCAGATTGGAGTGTTAGTAAGTGTTCGGGTCCCATCAATGGGACAAATAGAACTGTTTAATCGCTTACAATACCTGAAACCATTTAACTGTAAACAAACAAATAATTGATTTCAAATTGAAATATTGGTATTAGATAGCCATGCTTGAAATAATTTAACTGTGTGAAAAGAAATAAATAATACTAAATTGAACAGTTGGTATTAGATAGTCAGGCTTGAAATCCTTTAACTGTGTGCAAATAAATCAGCACAGGGTTATTTCATAAAAGTTACCTAAAAACTATTCACTTCAAAATCGTATGTATAAACAGGATGGTTGGTTGGTTGATTGGTTCTTTGGGTTTTATAGCGTATCAACCTTTGTAGGTTATTTAATGTCAAATTCACTTTTATACAAATAATTAGTTCTATTTCGAACAATTCAGTTTAGCATGATTACACAGTTTAATCATCAAAAACATTTTATTTAAGGCTATTCGGTTCAGTCAAACAGTAAACAACCTATTCATTTTAGTATAAGTATAGCTTTTGTGCACACACAGTTAAAAGTGAAAACCGTTCTATTTCAAATAATTCAGTTTAGCATAAGTACACAGTTTAATTGTCAAACATTTCTATTCAAGGTAATTCAGTTTAGTCAAACAGTTCTAATTCGACCAATTCAGTTTAGCATAAGCATAGATTTTGTTTAAACAGTTAAATTTCAAAAACAGTTCCATTTCAAACAATTCAGTTTAGCATAAGTGTGCAGTTAAAATGTAAGTGCACAGTTTAATTGTCAAAAACATTTTTATTGCAAGCTATTCAATTTAGTCAATCAGTTCTAATTCAAACAATTCAGTTTAGCATAATTACGCAGTTTAAATGTCAAAACAGTCCTATTTCAAGCAATTTAGTTTAGCATAAGTGCGCAGATTAGTTCTATTTAACCCTTAGATAGGGCTCTATCTGGTGCTACCACTCCGAGCCAGAGTGGACCTGGGAGTGATGGTATAAACAGGATGTGGTATTAAATAACCATGAAAGGTTGTAATGCCATTAAACCTAATAATCTAACCTGACATGGAATTTCCACCGGTTTAATTTGTATTAATTAATATTTTATTGCGACGTATCAATTAGAACTGTAAATTCTACTAGAATATCGTAGGATTAAACTTCATTCCAATTCAAAAATTTTTCAAAATGTTGCATCGATTTTTTCAGCTTAAAATCAAATGGAATCAAGACTAAATGGAAGAAAGGAAGGGCAAAAATTTATAAAAAGCGACAAAAAAAAAAAAAAAAAGAAAACAAAACAAAAGCAAAAAAACAAAACAAAACAAAAACAAAGATTGAAAAAAATAGTTTCTTAAGGCATTTCTCATATAAAAATCATACGAGATTTCAAAGATAAAATTTAACATATTTTTTCGCTATGAAAAGCGGTTTTTTAAAGGTTCTTTAAACACATGTGTGACTTTCGTGTTTACTATTAGACGATCAATAAATTGAACAATTGATTTTCCACTGATACGAGAAAATATGTTCCATTTATGTTTGATTGAACAAAGAAAGATGGCGGTCATCACATATAATTACCAAAAATCAATTTTCCAAACGCATCTACAGCAGTAAATTTTAATATCCCTTAGATAAGAAAAAGTGTTTTGTTTTGATTCTTGCTTGTTTTTTTCTTTTTTTTTTTTTACAAAATTAGATCTTGCTTGTTCGGTAGGAGAAGATATTTTTTCGGAGTTCTTTCTGGGGAGTTTAGAATTATTTTTCTAAACTAAACGTCACGTCTCCCCAAGATAAAGGAAATAAAAAGCTAAGTAGAAAAAAGTGACAATAAAAAGGGAGAAAAATGTAATTAAAAAAATTACGACGTAAAGAAAGCAAAATTGAAGAAAAGGAGAAAATATTGGTTGGTTGGTTGGTTGATAATTTTGTGACATATAAACCCTTGTAGGTTACTTAATGCCAAATCCTGCATATATATATATATATATATATATATATATATATATATATATATATATAGTTTAAATTAAAAAGGTCCTCAAGGGAGTTTGTTTTAAGTCATTTATTTTTCTTATTATTTCTCACACGAAGTTTTTCCAACTATTCTCATTGGTATATTATTCATATTTAATATATCTTTAAATTTATTATTCTTTCACATAAACACTCACCTGAAAATACTAAACCATTTACTTCCTGAAGACGACGTAAAATGTCAGAAACACGTGTTAAAGAAAAATAACTTAAAAACAAATTCACTCGTGGATCTTTTTATTCTAAAATATTTGCGTTTTTTCTCTCGTTGGACCAACAAAAATTCATATATATATATATATATATATATATATATATATATATATATTAGATCTAAGCCAATAGTTTGTAGGCAACTTTATTTTTGAACGTTTTCAAGAATTCAGATCGATAACTAATAATTCTATTTAATATATTAACCCTTTGTTTGCATGCTGTTAAATGGTTTCAGGTATTCCTGTCCGACATTAATAATTCTATTTGAATATTAATCATTTGTTTATACACAGGTAAATAGTTTCAAGTATTCCTGACAAACAATAATTTTATCTTATATCAATCATTTATTTGCACACAGTTAAATGGTTTCAGGTATTGTTATATAATTAAGGAATGATTTTTTTATATTAATTCTTTCGTTAATTATATTTTATCATTCAGTTTGGTTGGGCTTTGAACTATTCGGCTCTTAGTTCAGGTGCACAGCATTGGGTACAGTTTACGCTCGCATGCAAAGGATATGACAATCACAATTTTCATAATAAACCCCAGATAGAAAATGAGGCTGTACTGTGAATGACGTCATGCCTGGAAGCGATGATCCTAAGAATTTGAAGATTTTGAAAAAGGGTCAATTGGGAGTTGACTGTTGGACGATGTTGGCAGACAAGTTGGGTTGTCTGCCTCAATCGCAGACAGTTGAAGTTGGGGTCCGACCATGATGGTGAGAAGTTGGGGTCCGACCATGTTGTTGAGAAGTTCGGGTCCGACCAGGCAGTTGGGATTTGAAGTTGGACCATGGAAGACGATAGTTGAGTTCCTGGCATTGGGGCATAAAGTTGGATTTCGGCCATTGAAAGATGTAGTTAGCATAGTATGATACGAAAGACTTTTAAAAAATTGTGTCTCTCTCCTCGTGTCGAAGAACCGAAGTCAGAAGTTAATAAAGGATTCGTACCTGAACAACGGAGTCACCTGTGTATTTGTATCCGCCTGAATCCGCTTGTGTATTTCTATTGTGTGGTTTGCATATATATATACGCGTAGTAGGCAGCATAATAAGATTTCCATTCTATACTAACAACACCCCTAAAGTTCGGCATATCTTGTGGTCCAATCTCAATTTCTCAACATCATGGTCGGACCCCAACTTCTCAACATTATTGTCGGACCCCAACTTTTCACCGTCATGGTCGGACCCCAACTTCAACTGTCTGCCATTGAGGCAGACAACCCAACTGTCTGCTAACATCGTCTAAGAGTCTACTCCCAACTGACCCTTTTTCAAGATCTTCAAATTCTCTGGAACATCGCTTCCAGGCATGACGTCATTCACAGTTCAGTCTCATTTCCTATCTTGGGTTTATTATGACAATTGTGAGATCCGTATCCTTTGCGCACGAGCGTAAACTGTACCAAATGCTAAGCACCTGAACTAAGAGCCGAATAGTTCAAAGCCCAACCAAACTGAATGATAAAATATAATTAACGAAAAGGATTAATATAAAAAAAAATTTCCTTAATTATATAACAGTATTGTAATTTGATATCAGTCATTTCTATCTAATATAAGTAATTTGCGCAAAACTGTATGGTTTCAACTAACTAATAATAATCCTTAGTAAAGGATCAAGCTGTTCTATTAGACCCAATTCTGCTCAGTGTGAAGCTGAGAGTTACGACAATGAAGGGATACAACACATTTCATAAAGATCCAGGACTGCAGCTTCATACTCAGTGTCATAGTGTCATATTCAAGACACTTGTTGGGGAGTGGGTTTGACCCCTTTACTGAGGTGCAGGTCAGCGTATTCTAGAACCCCATCCTGTAAAGGGGAAAAGAGAGAACATAGATTCAACTGAGGAAAAGAGTAGAAAGATGTTATGAGAGAAGATGAGGAAGAAAGACGAAGCGGGGAAAAGTAAGAAAGAAGAGGCACGGATATTAGGGTTTCTTAAAAGCATAATCTTTTAATCCTTCAGTAGATTAAGTGTCCATGAAAATCTCTTAAATCACCATAGTGAGTTTCAAAGTTCATATAAGGTTGTACATATGATATTGTTGATGATCAACGTTTGTTTCATTAATTGATAGATGCCTAATGGTTAGTTTGATTTCTTTGTTTAATGGCATGCTAAGTCACGAAGTTTGGTATGTCATTAAACAGACTTCAATTTAATGCCAAATGCATCCTTGAAGAATAATAATTATAAGTATTCATCACTGCCTCCCCCCCCAGACAGGACTTGAGACAAGGTCAATGACCCGAAGGTCGGCTTAAAATGGGGAGGGGAAGGTCGGGCACAAGTCGAGGCTCGACCCCTACTAGACTTGCTGGTCATCGACCCACTTAGTGCAATGTAGGCATGATGTGTCTAGCTGGACTTGGACCTAAATCTGGGTCCAGGCACGTATGCCTGATTATAGCTTAAACTGGACAGCAAGGTCCAGTGTTATACAAGAGTGTCAAAGGTGTCAATGATGCAGCTCGCGCACCCGAAGGTGGTCCAGCCGAAACTGGGGGCCCTTCGACTGTCAGACGGCCCACCTAAGGCCAGGTAATAATATGCCTACTATTTATTCCATAATGTGGAAATAACTGGATACTTGCCTTTCCCAATTGTATTAGTGAATCTAATTGCACGACTGCAGCTTGAACTCATTATCATGATGTCACTGTCTAGTACAAGATCTGTTACGCAACGGAGACTTTCTCCGAGATTTGACAATCGCGTATGTTTATATTTATATTTTCGCGTAGATTCTTAAGATTTCTTCTTTTCTTTGGCGCTGTTACGTGTTTTGAAGTATTCTTATACAAATTATTTGCAGACAGATCTATTTGACCCATAGATGGAGCCGTAACAGGTATTGCCCAGTCGGCTGGGGCTGTAGAATACACCGACTGCACCTCTGCAAAGGGGTAAGTCCCCACAATGAGTGTCCTGTATATGACACTAAACAATCTGATTGTGAGGTTCCAGTAATGCTGGAGCATTGGGGAATGTATAGTACGCCTTCATTGCCATCGCTCCCGGGTTCACTCTGACCGGAGTGGTAGCACCTGGTAAGTGTCCTATCAATGGGTTAAATAGAACTAAACTGTGGTTTCTTGACTTTACAGTTTCTTGCATTTAAACTGCGTACTTATGCTAAACTGAATTATCTGAAATAAAACTGTTTTGACATTAACTCTGTGTTGCCCAGTGGGCTGGAGCTATAGAATACACCGACTGCATATCTGCAGAGGGATAAGACCTCCCCCAATGGGTGTCCAAGATATGACACTAAACAATCTGATGGTGAGGTTCCAGTAATGCTCCAGCGTTGGGGAATACGGACTACCCCTTCATTGCCATCACTACCTGGTCCACTCTGACTCGGAATGGTAGCACCTGATAGGGTCCTATCTATGGATTAAATAGAACTAACAGCATACTTATGCTAAACTGAATTGTTTGAATTAGAACTGTTTGACTAAACTGAATAGCTTGAACTAGAAATGTTTTGGACAATTAAACCGTACTTACATTTAAACTGCGTGCTAATGCTAAACTGAATTGTTTGAAATGGAACTGATTTTGACATTGAAACTCTACTTACGCTAAACTGAATTGTTTAATATAGAACTGTTTTGACATTTAAATGTGTGTAAACAAAATCTGTACAGATTAGCAGAATTAGAACTGTTTAACTAAACTGAATAGCTTGAAATAGAAATGTTTTTGGCAATTAAACTGTGTACTTATGTTAAACTGAATTGTTTGAAATAGAACTGACTATTTGTTTAAAAATGGATTTAGCGTTAAATAACCTACAAAGGTTGATATGCCATAAAAGCCAACCAACCAACCAATAATAACAGGTACTAGCAAACCGATTCAGAGTGAAGAGGTGATCCCCACACTCTTTAGAGTTCCAGAACAAGAGCCCCACCACGAAATTCATTATAGTTTCATATCCAGGGTACTTCTTTTTTATGTAAGTCTTACAACTTAGCAAGGGATATAGTCAGCGTATTTCAAAGAGTTTTTTTTTCACACCAGCGTTAACTGATGGTTTCTCACTGGAGTTTGAGTGGTAGCAAGTTTCCTTAAAACTCCAGGGAGGGGGTCCTCCTGGTGTTATGGTTAAAGCGATGGACTGCAGAATCGTAGTAAGCGAGTTCGGACTCCAGTCGCTCTATTATAATCACATTCTGATAAATACCCTGAGGAATGGTATGAACCCCCCCTTATCCTCTCAGCTATGGGTTAAATAGTACCCCTACTGTTCTTCGAGAAGGATAGCTTTGGCATTAGATAACCCCTAAAGGTCGATATACCATTAAACAAAGAACCAAACCAAACCAAACAAGTCTCCAGGACTTTCCTCAGAATTCTGGCCGATCTTAATAATGCAGTTGTTTGGATGGTATCCACTCCTCTTATTTCCAAGTCCTTAATCCTTTATCAATCCTTTAGTGACTGTACCGAGCACACCAATTACAACTGGTATCACCGTCACTTTCATGTCCCATAGTTTTTTTTCTGTTCTTTAGCAATTATTATTATTATAATTATTATTGTTATTTGTCAAATCCCTCCTCTACGAACAGTATGTGAAACAAGGTGAATTTTTCAGCAGAGTAGAGCGCTTGAATTCAGATTTCTCTTCTTTAAGACTAGTTTCCCAACCAAAGCTAGAGAACCCAGTTGATCATTTATTTCTATTAACCCCTAGCAGGGTGAAGAAGAGATGGTCTCGTATCTCTCTTTAAAGTATTTGCGAAAAGTACTACACAAACAGATTCGTCTAGGATTTCATCTCAGGTTGCCGATTCAATTTCCTATTACGATAACTGTTACGATAATTGCGCCTTCTTTATTTGTGTACATATGTGTGTAGCGTATATATATATATATATATATACGTGCATGTGTGTGTATATATGCAAGTGAGTCTGTGTATGTATGCATACGTGTACCTGAGTATCTCTATGCATAAGTACGTACGTTTGTGTGTGCGTGTAAATACATTTTTATGCCATGTAATTGGACACCATAACTGTTAAACTCATTTCGGCATAAAATAATCCAACAAGAGTTGACATGCCGTAAAAACCAGTCAACCAACAATCTAACCAGCCAAAATATATAATCCTTTACGTTACTCTTCCTTTTCTTGTTTACATTTAGTACTTCTGTAATATTAAATTATATGTAGAATTTGAATTCTGTAAAGGATGAATAACAAAAATCCTATTTTACTGAAACATTAGCTGAGCGAATGATTATGAAGTTTTATTGGCCTAATGAGCAGACTCTTCGCCAATGGTCCGGAAGACCGGGGTTCAATCCCAGTTCGAGTCATACCAAGAACATAAAACATTGTACTTGCTACCGCCTTGTTTAACACTCGGCATTTTAAGGTACGGATTAAGGGTAAAGTGGAGCAATCCAAGGACAGGAGTAGCGCCCTCCACTACACCTTGGTGCAGTAGCTAATGAAAAAGGAGCCTTCCGGTCACCCTTGAAGATGATCGTAATATAAATTTCTATACTTATTACGTCATTAAATAGATGCAGATAACTATTTCCCATTTTAAAATAAGGTGAATGGAAAAGACCTACAAAATACACGGATTGGAAATATCTAAATTACATGCATTACTATATTGTAGTATGGTCATAATAAAAAAAAGACCTTAGAGTCGCTTTTATTAAAGTTTACGTTAATGATTTGTAAACAGTACTTACGTATCTTGCATACGTGTTGTAAGATGGTCATCATTTACAATGAAGACCGTAGAATCGGTTTTATTAAAGTTTAGGATAATGATTCGTAAGCAGCACTGACCAATATTGCTTACGTTATAAGATAGTCATTATCAAGAATAAAAGCCGTAGAGTCGCTTTTATCTTATGTTAGGATAATTATTTATTAATTGATTGACTGACTGATTTCAAAAGCATGTCGACTAACGTAGGTTTATTCCCTGCCTTGTGGTTAGGGAATCGCGTACATTTTACGTTAATATTTACGTTTTTTTGTATAGTTTCTTAAAAGTTGTTTTTTTTAATTTTATTTTTATTTTTATCAACTTTTCCCATCTAATAAGAATAATTTGCATAAATTTGTATTTTTCAAGTATTAGTCCTTAATGTTATTATTTTGTACACAATGAAATGGTTTCAAGCAACTATTTCTACCTAACAATAGTCATTTGTTTGCAGTTATACGGTTTCAAGTTTTGGTCAGGTTCGGTTATTTGGCTTCATGGCTTATCAACTCTTGATGGTTATTTAATTAAAAAACGTGTGACATATATAGAATGATTTTTAAGTGAATAGTTTGTAGGTAACTTCATTCTTAAACGAGCCAGAACTCATTTGTATGTACACAGTTAAATGGTTTGAAGTATTGCTATTTGACGTAAATAATTTTATTTGAGATCAATAATCCAAAGTAAAAGATTTACGAGTTCTATAAGACCCATTGATGAGACACAAGCAAGTAATACCACTTTGAGACAGATTAGACCTGAGTATCAAAGACTAGAGCACCACCATCAGTTGCTATTTAATATACTTTCAAGTAATTCATAATAATCCTTCGTAAACAATAACGACTTCAAGTAACTAAACTTAATATAAACAATGTACACACAGTTATATGATATCAAGTATTCCTATCTAATACAAATAATTCGCAAACAGATCTGTTTGTTTGTTTGTTTGGGTTTTATGTCATATCAACCTTTGTAGGTTATTTAATGCCAAATCCATTTTTATACAAATAATCAGTTCTATTTCAAACAATTCGCTTTAGCAAAAGTACACGGTTTAATTGTCAAGCAATTTCGTTTAATCAAACAGTTCGAATTCAAACGATTTAGTTTAGTATAATTATAGTTTTGTTTATTCTCAGGTAAATGTCAAAAAAATTTCTATTTCAAATAATTCCCTTTAGCATACAAAAACTGTTCCGTTTCAAACAATTCAGTTTATCATAAGTACGCAGTTTTAATCTAAAAGCAGTTCTATTTCAAGAAATTCAGTTTACCATAAACATGAAGTTTGAATGTCAAAACAGTTCTATTTCAAGCAATTCAGTTTAGCATAAGTACTATTTAAACCATAAATAGGACCCTATCAGGTGCTACAACTCTGGGACAGAGTGGACCAGAGAACGATAGCAATGAAGATGTACTCCGCATTTCCCAAAGCTCCAGCATTACTGAAAACTCACCATCAGATTGTTTAGTGTCATATCCAGAGAAGCAATCGGTGTATTCTACAGCCCCAGCCGACTGGGCAAAAACAAATCTGTTTGGTCCAAAAATGGGACCCTAACTGTTACTACTGCTCCAGATTAGAATCGGTCTGAGAGCAATAGCAACGAATCAGTAATTCATACTCTGCTGAACCCCAGAAATGGAACTTCACCATCAGATGTCGTTTAGTGTCCTGTCCTTGTTTTGATTGGAGATCTTAGCCTCATCAGGAGATGCAATCAATGTATTCTAAGCCCAGTCGACAGGGTGTAATTATTCGTATTTAAAGAACTTTTTATTTGTTTTAATTATTTATTTACGTCAGAAGTACAGAAAGTTTTGTTTCGCTTTCCTTATCAAATAGCATACAAGCTTTTATTTTAATGCCAAAGATATCCCAATAGAAAAAGTAGTGTTGCTATTTAACTCATGGCTGGAGAAGGATTCGTATATATATATATATATATATAGAGAGAGAGAGAGAGAATTAGTTATAAAATAACTCACAAGGTTTGTTATGCTTTAAAAACGTCAACCAACCAACCAACCAACCAAAGATGTATGTAATTTTCTAGGAAAATAATGAATTAAATTCAAGTTTCATTGTCTGCCAAACATTCTATCAAATGAAAGATTCTTCTGACTTTTCTAAAAGGAAAAAAAAGGAAAGATTTGATCATTGATTAAGAAATGCCGTCAAAGAAAAGACACAGAAAAGGAAAAACTTACCAAAAAGAAATATTTTCGATTGAAAAATAAAAAATAAAAAAAAAGACCATTTCATGTACTTTGTGAACACTGATGATTTTTCAAGGCGTCACAAACATCACCACTCAAAAGATGAATATATATATATATATATATATATGTGTGTGTGTGTGTGTGTGTGTGTGTGTGTGTGTGTGTGTTTGTGTGTGTGTAAAACAATAACAAAAAAAAAAAACACACACTAAAAGCTTGGTTTATGTTGGAAGAAAAAGCTTACAAAAAACCCTTACAAGATAAGATAAGGCCACTCCCGAATTACGATCAAATCATTATCATTAAAGCATGCCTACAGCGTGGATTCGTTTGACTCTTTCCCTCTTTCTTTCGATCACAATTTGTAAGTTCTCTTGACGGTATCCAGTATTCAATCAGAGTTGATGAATGTAATGTTTTGCTGGTCGTATAACACTGGCGTGTCCATGTATATGAGGTTATAGGAAAACGTTGCTTATGTGTTCGTCCCAACATCATCAGTTGTACTCCGCATGTCTTGTTCGTCTTACTTGTATAGTTTGTGTGTTGAGAAGTAAATAGCCTTGCAGCTGCTATTATGAGGGGTGCTACTTCTAGGATTTGGAGAAAACATATAGCATCTATGTATAATTCCCATCTACCTTTTTTCTTCAAGCATTTCATTATAGTCCAAATGAAGCTTCACAATAGTCCTGACACGGCTACAGCTTGAAAGAATTCTCGTTTTATTTTTTATCAGATTTCTATATGAATGACAACCTGTCAAGAGTAGTCCATGCTTTACCTACGCATATGTTGACATCAATTTCAGTTGATGAGATATTGTTAACGAGGTATGTGCACTGGTCAACTAATTTCAACCTCGTGCTACTGTAATCCCTAATGAGGTTTATGAGCAAAAATAGCTGTATTTATTACACTTACCATTTGCGACAACAGTCGAATCTCTTTTGTCCGAGTGCAAATATAGTGGAAATATCGTCGAATTTCGTATTGCGTTCCGTTTGTTGGTTCGTACTTTCCACTTCTAAAGGAATTGTGCCAAGTTTCTCGTTATTTCGTTTTCCGGGCTGCTTTACAAGACGCCATACGGTCAAGCATTGTTCATGCTAATGATAGAAAAACAAGAGAGAGAGAGAGAGAGAGAGAGAGAGAGAGAGAGAGAGAGGGAGGGAGAGGGGAGAGAGAAGGGATTATAACGAAGCAGATATTACATTGCCCACACTAAGCTAAACACTGACAGTAATGGTCCTATGGAGGTTAGGGGAACAGAAGACACATAAGGCTTGTGAAATGAACATTTATTTCTCTCACAAGTTCCGGGAGAGATGTATGACCTTGTAACAGCCTGTTTATCATTGAATATCTATATTTGTTTGGCCGGTTCTTTTAAGACTCAACCCTGATTACAATGTCTTGGAACGTGACCTTAGTTCCAACTTAACAAAGCCTTAATCCTTGTCTCACATGGTCCCGCATCGGCTTTAGTGAAATCACTAATCTTGTCTTCCCACGCTTTCTTTCTGTGGTCAAACCGACATCTTGGTGTTTCCTGCACATCCGGGGCCATGATTTTGAGCCCAAATATTCGGTTACTCCGTTACATGGGAAAATTTACTGATTTTATATAGGATTTTTTATTGTTCTAACAGCGGTTAATAATATTTAATTTTATCATCTTAATATTTAATGATTTTTGAGAAGTTTATAAGTGATATTTTTTTGCTTCGTTTTTTTCTTTTCTATTTTTTGGTTTTTGTTTTTTGTTTTCGTTTTTTTGTGGGTTTTTTTTTTTTTTGCTTTTTATTTTACGCAGTCGTTGTTAATTGGGAAACACGATTCTGAGCACTACTTGAAGTGGAAAAATTTACTAGCGAAAGTGTTAACTTTTTGTGGGTGCAAAGTATTACCCAAGAATTCAGAGACTTTGGACACTGCGTGCAAAACTAATGTCGAACAGAATCCTGATGCAAATGCTTTGTGAGCCAGCATGCAAACAACAGTCAAAGCGATTTTCCAAGGAAACGGTAAAAAATGTGTTAAGTATGTATTTATCCAACCTCTTTGATACAGGCAGGATGTGAGAGAATGTCAGTTTTTTAAGGGAAGTACAGTTGGACTGAACTTCAGGGGGACTAGTTGCCTAACAAAGGCTAAAGAACCCAGTCTGCCCTACTATTTTCCTGTGACTGGGAATAGAACATATGGATTCGTGCCTTTCCAAAGGGAATTAGCGTGTAGTAAAAACTAAACAGCCTCGTCCCGGATTTGAACTCGAATCGCCAATTCCATTTCCTACTACCGTTATGTTAAGCACGCCGTTATGTTGCATTAATTTTTTTTAAGTGGAGGGAGGTTGCTAATAACGTCGTATTCGATCATGTGGCCATATTACAGGAAAACTTACGTAACGAAAGCTGAGAAAAGGCTTTGTGAAGACAGTTATTTGATTTTGTCTTTTATGAATAACATTTGATAGATAGATAGATAGATAGATATTATTTTTGCAAAACTTGAGAAAAAAATCAACTAATAACGTAATTGAGAAGAAGATAATATTTTCAATAAAAGATCGAGTTGAAAATAGTCAGCCTTGAAGAAACAAAAGGCTTTTATTGTAATTTTAAAGATTTTTGGAAATGAATGCTGAGATAAGATTTTGCTACTGGGGTGAAAACATCTCAGATGCTGATTCCGGAACGTCAGGATTTTAAGTTATACATAGAATCCAATTATAATACGTGACCCGGAGATAACCAAACATGATTGTTGTATTGGTTAATTTATTTTAACGGTATATCAACCCGTCTAGGGCTCTTCAAGCCAAGAGATTAAAGAACCGCATTCATCGTATCTTCATGTTTGCTTTTTTTTGTATTGTTATTCTTTCTTTTTTGCACACAGTCCTATTAAATACGAATAATTTTTAAATAGATCTATATGACCCACTGATGAGACCCTAATAAAGAGGACATAAGTAAATGGTAATTAAGGGATACTCTACACTCTCCTAGATCTCAAGAACAGGTGACTCACTATCAGATGCTGTTTTCTGTGTCACCTTGGTACGCCTGAACCTCTACCCACTCCGTGACTCCCCTTCATTTTCTTTTCGTTTTTCTCAAAAACCTCTCTTCACCTCATATTTCCCTCTTTCATACTGAGATTAATCCACCTCCATCTGGTCATGGCACTTAGCTTTGACCTTCTACCCAGACAATCACAGTCAAAACCATAACCCCTACCACCATCACTCAAACCTATATCTTCTTCTTTCCCTGTTCTTTCCTCATCTGTCTCTTGTCTTTAGACTCTTTCCCTTTTATACATTCTCCATTATTTTATCTGTTTTATCTCTTTCCTTAATTGCTAAAATGTAGGAAAACTAAAAAAAAAAATTTATCCTGAAGAAGTTCTTCCTTGAATAAAGAATGAAATATCACTACTAAACCCGTTGTAAATGTCTGATTTATCCATCTTTCCACTTTTTTTATCATCTTATCAGATTTACCAAAATCTACCATTTCTCTACACTTGACTAAATATGTAAGAGTCTCAACAGGAAAACAGAAAACCAACAATTAGCAAATCTAGAAAACAAAAAAGAAAAGAAAAACAACTGTATGGATACTTCAAGAGACAAACAAAAAAACTGTATATAAGATGACTTAGTCAAGACTAAAAAAGGAAAACAGAAAAGAAAAAAAGGACTCTTTTTAATAGCAGCAGAAAAAAATGCCATACGAACAAATCATGCCAAAAGTAAAAATTGATAATACGCAAAAGAATTACATTTAGAGGTTATGTGATGGAAGAGATGAAACACAGACTAGATACGACTGGGTTGGAAAGTTGATCCACTGGGAATCGTGCAAGAGATTAATTTTTTTTTTCATATTTTCAAATGGTATATGTACACGAAACATAATCCATCCTTGAAAATTAAACGTATAAAATTCTCTAGGAATTTGAGAAATAAACAGAGTCCCAAAACCTGGCCAGAAGACCAGGCCTAGTGTTAATTCCTAAGAAGAAAAGAACTTTTCATCGAGTGAATTTTGCTGTTCCGGTAGACCACAGAATGAAAGTGAAGGAATACGAAAAGCAGGACAAATACCAGACAAGTGAAAAGAAGGTAACGGTGATGCATATTATGACCGGAGAACTTCGAACATTACCTGGAACAAAGACTTGGAAAAGTGGACATCGAGACCATCCAGACCACAGCATGAATAAAATTGGTTAGAATAATTAAAACGGTCCTGGATATCTGTGAAAACTTGCCGCTATTCAGACTCCACACTCCATAGAAAAAAAACACCAATTAGAGCTGGTGTGTAGAAATCACATTATAATAGTTAGTGAACACAGCAAACTAACACAAAAATATACAAGAACAAGCACGACTAGATAAGGAAGGGGACCCACTGGTAATTGTGCAAGAGATTAAAATTTGTTCACGCTTTCAAATGGTATATTTACACTAACCAGAATCCATCCTTGAAAATGAAACATAAAATTCTCTTGGTCTTTGAGAAATAAACAGATCCCCAAATCCTGGCCAGAAGACCAGGCCTAGTGTTAATTAACAATAAGAAAATAATTTCTTATCTAGAGAATGCATCAAACTAACACAAAAATATACAAGAACAAGTACTACTAGTTAGGGAAGGTTATTCTTTGGGAACTGTGCCAGAGATTAACATTTAACCGTGCTAATAAATGGTATATGCACAAACCAGAATCAGTCCTTGAAAATGAAATGCGTAAAATTCTCTTGGATTTTGAAATACAAGCAAATCATAGCCGTCCAGGCCAGAAGACCAACCCTAATTTTAATGAACAAGAAAAAGAACCTGTCATATAATAGATTTTGCTGTAGCAGCAAATTCTAGAATGAAAATGAAAGAAATTGAAAACCTGAACAAATACCTGGACCTTGCTAGAGAACTGAGAAAGCTATGGAACATGAAAGAGACCGTGATACTAATCATTGTCGGGGAACATGGAACGATCCCTAAATAGCTGGAAAAGAGACTCGAAGATCTGTAGGTTAGAGGAAGAATTGAGACCATCCAGACCACAGCACTACTAAAATTGGTGATTATAATTAAAAGCGTCATGGGGACCAGAGGATATTTACTCAGACTCAGACTCCATTGAAAAACAAACTGCAAGAGATAGTCTAAAAAGTATCTGTTGTGATAATAACAATAGATGAATAATACGCAACAGAAGAGTAATTGTAACTTATGTGGAGATAACTGCGTAATAAGCAAATTCAGCCAACTTACACAAAAGAAATACAAGACCGAGTAGGGAAGTTGATTCCCTGGGAATTATGCAAGAGACTGAAATTTGACCCAATTACTAAATGATATATGCAAAAACCAGAATCCGCCCAAGTAAATGAGACTCATATAATTATTAAGGATTTTGAGATACAAACGGATCCCCGAATTCCGGACTGAGTTAATTAACAATTAGAAAAGAACATGTCATGTGGTGAATTTTGCTGTTCCGGTGGACCACAGAGGGAAAATGAAAGAAAGAGAAAAGATAAGCAAATACTTGGATCTTGCCAGAGAGCTGAAAAAACTGTTGAACATGAAGGTGACGGTGATACCAATTGTAGTTGGTGCACTTGGAATGGTCCCCAAAAGTTTGGGGAAAAAAGATTGGAAGAATTAGAGACCTGAGGAAGAGTCGAGACTATACAGACCACAGCATTGTTAAAATCGGTTAGAATACTCAGAAGAATCCTGAAGAGACTTGCTGTCACTCAAATTCCAGTGAAAGAACACCAGTTAATACTGATGTTAAAAACTCGCAAGCTGTGAAATAATAATAATAATAATAATAATAATAATAATAATATGAGCTTTTATGAACTATGAGAAAAAGAGAGACAGATTAGAGGGTGTGAGTGTGATGAGAGGGTAGGGAATATGGAAAGGTCTGTTCAGGTCTGGTTAACAAAAGGAAAAGGTTTTAAAATAGTAAAAGACGCTGAGTGGATTGCGAAAGTAAAAATAAAATAAAAATATGTCAAGGATTCTATTAGGTGATGTAAGATTACGTTACAGATATTTTGTAATAGATGATAATGAGCAAAAAAAAAAAAAAAAAAAAAAAAAGATTAGAAGGAGTAGGAGGAGGAGTACTGGTAGTACTGGTAAAATAAAGAAGAAAGTGAAGGAGGAAGAGGAAGAGATGGAGGAAGAGAAGAATGAGAAGTGTTAGTACTTGTAAGAAAAAGAGGAGAAGAAGGAGGAGAGGAAGGAAAAATGGTTGTGGCGGCAAAAAAAGAAATGCTAGAACTTGAGAGAAGAAGAAGAAGAAGAAGAAGAAGAAGAAGAAGAAGAAGAAGAAGAAGAAGAAGAAGAAGAAGAAGGGGAGGATGAGAGGGGAGAGGTATTACTTGTGAGAAAAAGAAGAGAAAGAAGGAGGCGTGGAAAAGGAGGGAGAGGAGGAGAAGAAAATCAGACGGGGGGAAGAGCTGGCACTTGAAAGAAAGAAAAATACGTGGAGGCAAAAAGAAAGAAAGAGAAGTGATTGTAGCAGTAAAAGAAAGAAAGAAAGAAATAAAGAAAGAAAGAAAGAAAGATGGTTGTAATAACAAAATGAAAAAAAGAATATGATATAATTAATTGAATGATGAAGAAGAAAATTTGATAGTAGTTTGAAGAAGAGTGTTTAAGATACTACAATTAAGACGAAAATATGAAAAAGATAACGTTGTTGGTGTGAATGAAAAAGACGAAAAGTTGTTGGTGCTGGTTCAAAAAAGAAGAAAGGAAGGAAAATACAAGAGTAATTAGAAGAAAGAGTGATGAAAACATAAAGAAAAGAAAGAAAAACTCTTCTAGTTCTTAGATGAAAGAAAAAAAAGAAGAAGAAGTTAAATTGTAATTGATTCTGAGATAATGAAGATGAGAAAAAAAAAGAATAGGAATAGAAGAAAAATAAAGAAAAGAAGAAAAATTATTTGAATAAAGAAGGGGAAAAGGGAGGAAAAAAGAGAAAATAGAAGATAATAGTGAAAAACTAATTTTAGCATTATGCATTTAAGAAGATTCTGAAGAAAGAAAGAAAGAAAGAAAGAAAGAAAGAAAGAAAGAAAGAAAGAAAGAGTTTTTTTTAAAAGAAACGAAAAAAATAGTATAGAAAAAAGAAAGGAAATAAAAAACTGATTAGAAGAAGAAGAAGAAGAAGAAGAAGAAGAAGAAGAAGAAAAA
This sequence comes from Sepioteuthis lessoniana, assembly GCA_963585895.1. Lineage (NCBI taxonomy): Eukaryota > Metazoa > Mollusca > Cephalopoda > Myopsida > Loliginidae > Sepioteuthis > Sepioteuthis lessoniana. Next base: position 24,602 of record CAUZXS010001249.1, on the reverse strand, counting down.
TTTGTTTAAAAAAGAAAAGGAATAACAGGAAAAAAGAATTAGAATTGAGCAAAAAGAGAAAAAAGAATCAAAGCAATTAAAGCAATTAAAGAAAGAAAGAAAGAAAGAAAGAGGAGGATTTGTTAAAAAAAGAAGGAAGCGAAATAAAAAGAGAATTTGATTTGATGAAAAAGAAAGAAAAGAATAAAATCAATCAAGCAAAGAAAGAAAGAAAGAAAGAAAGAAAGAAAGAAAGTGATGGGAAAGAAAGAAAGAAAGAAAAGGATTTATTGAAAAAAGAATAGAAATGAAAGGAAAAAAGAATTCGAATAGAAGAAAAAAGAATGGAATTAATTAAAGAAAGAAAGAAAGAAAGAAAGAGGAGGATTTTTGAAAAAGAAAGAAACGAAACAAAAGAAGTGATTGAGTTCGAACGCGGTCGTAGCGCGGGTCTCCAGTGTGCGCCAAGTCACATGACCGACTGCTGTGTGTGACGTCATATTCGCTGGTGCGAGATCGATGCTTGTCAGTATGCCTGTCTGCCTGTAACGATGGAGCTAGAGAGAGGAGGCCTGACACAGCTCACTCACTTGCCGCACGGATCTCCTGGACTTTTACCTGAACAGCACGCATCTTTTTCGACAATCAGCAACGGACATTGTGGAGAATACCAACACCTGTACGCGACACGCCGATTGGAAACAACTTTTTCGTTTGGTCAACATCGTGCGATACTCTCCGGATTTTGTTTATAGTTGTACTGCCCTGGGATCGGCCAAAATTTTCGCATAAGACTCTTTGTTCAAAGGACCTGGTGGTAAGTACGAAAGAAATATATATACACAAACATCAATAAATAAATGATTTGTAATTAAAAAAAAAAGGGAGAAACATTATATATATATATATATATATATATATATATATATATATATATATATATATATATATATATAATTGTTTTATTTATCTCAATGTATCTAAATTTTAATTGTTGACATTTTAATCACTTTTTATATATATATATATATATATATATATATATATATATATATATATATATATATTGGAAAATTAGATCTTTTCATTGTGGACATTTGCAGAGTTTATTTCGTTTTGTTAAAGTTCAATGTTTTTAATTGAATTGTCATTGTTTTTTTTTTCCTTTTAAGAACAACAACAACAGCACACACACACACACACACACACACACACACACACACATATATATATATATATATATATATATATATATATATATATATAGGATAGGGCAGAAATAATGGTGTAATTAACCCTGTTATATTGTTATTGCCTGCCTTATTACGTTCGCCTTCTCATATATATATATATATATATATATATATATATATTTATGTGTGTATGTGTGTGTGTGTATTTATATCTATATCTATTTTTACATGTATACATGTATAGATATATTTACCTACGCACATATGCACACATATCTAATGGGCATATATATATATATATATATATATATATATATATATATATATATATATATATATATAGTTAGTTAGTTTGTTAGTTAGTTAGTTAGTATTTGTATGTATGTGCGTATATATATGTTATTGTCATTTGGTTATCATACAGACTTTTGTATACTTCTGATTATGTTCTATGAAATGTTAACTTCTCTTTTAAGAATTCAAAACATTCGCAAAAAAAAAATCACAAAATAACAAAAAAACAAGCAACAATCATAAAAATAACGCAACGAAGACCTTTTTTATATTGTCATTTCATTTTATTTTAACTTTCACAATATTACGAAAACAAGTCCACAAAAAACAACATCAGTTTCTACTCCGCACACCATATATAAATCATGTCACTCACACACACACACACACACACACACACACACACACACACACACACACACACACACACACACACATATATATATATATATATATATATATATATATATATATATATAAGCACACATCCACAGTGGTAGATACACAAACATACTCACACAGGCATTTATATATATATATATATATATATATATATATATATATATATATATATATTTAAGAAAGGGTAATGTGTTATGATATACTCTATTTCCGAAATCCTTCACTTTTTTAGAACTTTTTCTCAATATATATCACTTTATAGAATTCGATAATCTTCATGCGTTTCTTTAAAAAGGTTTGCGTAACAGATAATCAAGTCTGTTTTTCTCCTATTTTCATGATTACGTATCTAATTTATTTGCTTCTTTCTTTCAGTCTTTGTTTTCTGTTCTTTTTCTATCTTTTTTCACCAATCATTTATAACTTACCCACCTCCCTCCCTGCCTCCCTCTACCCCCTCTCTCTCTCTCATCGTTTCTACATTTTTCTTTCTTTTTCTTTTTCTCTATTGATCTGTATCAACTTCGATTCCCCATCAAAAAATATCTTTAAAATAATAACCCTTATTTCTATTCCCTTTTTAATTATGCTTTTTTTTCTTTAAATCTTCAAACCCTTTTTGATATTTTCTCCTTTATAAAGCAGACGACAGAGACCGCATTTTAGTTAATCCCCCCCCAACACTTTTTTTTCATTGACTCTCCCTTTCAATTTCCATAATTCGATTGCTATGGAATTTTCTCCAAGAAAACCAGCAGACCCTTGACGCTGACTCTTCGGTCAGGCAAATGTATCTCACTTTCCATGAAAATCAAAAGGAAAGATTGAACAGGAAAAAAGCTTGTTGAAATAAGAAATTAAAAAGAACAAATATACATCGAGATTTTAGAAAATAGGCAATGAAACAAACAAACAAAAATTTAACAAAAACTAAATCAGTATTAGTATTGTTATAAACTTATTAATTATTGCTATTTATATTACAAAAATTTCCCTCTTATTTTTCTTCGTTTTAAAATGATTTTATATCAATATCAACAAATATATTAAAAAACAGTTTCTTTTTTCTTATACTTCAGATTGCTTTTATTGTTTTGTTTATTCACACCAATAAGAACGTTATATTCTTTTGAAAGCATCTTGAAATTAAGGCTTAGTTTTATTTCATCTTATCTTATTTTATTATGGTTTCTCAGATCAATATCGAACTAATAAAAATATCCTTTAAATTATTTTAGATATATTTTTTCAACAATTTCCGTTTTTTATTCCCATTTCTTTGTTCATTTTCAATGTTTCTCATAATTATGTAATCATGTATACAATTCACTTTAGCTATGTATTCTTTTAAAGCAAGCTCATCCTTTTTTTTTTTTTTTTTTTTGCAAGATTTTCTCTAAGGTTCTCAGTCATGTCATTCATATATAATGGACAATCTGTATGCTATTGTTGTTGTTGTTATCATTATTATTATTATTATTATTATTATTAGATGCGAGCTTTTCGCACCAATTTTAACTGCTGATATTTTCACTGAATTCTAAGTGACAGCAAGTCGACTCAGATCTTCGGGACTTTTCTAAGTATTATCATTATTTGATTTTCAGCTATATTTTCAGCTTCTTACACTCCTTCATCGGGTTTTTAACTAAGACCTAGGGTGAGGGAACTCATTGATAATATGTATTCTTCGTTCCGTCCTTATTTTCGAGCGTTACTTTATAAATCACTTTAATAATACACCCCTAAGTAGACGAGTTCTATTATTATTATTATTATTATTATTATTATTATTATTATTATTATTATTATTATTATTATTATAATTATTATCATTATTATTATTATTATTGTTGTTGTTGTTGTTATTTTGCTTCTTGTGTTTTTTCTCGCACAAGTTTTAAAGGGCGGTCTTTCGCTGGGGATCTGAATGACAGCAAGTCTCCTCAGGTCTTCAGGACCCTTCACAGTATTCTAGACGATCTCGTCAGTGCTTTGGTCTGAATTGTATCTCAGATTTCCAATTCCTTCTGTTTTATTTCCTAGTTCCTAGATATCATTCCAAGCTCACTAACTATTTTTGGGATCACCCGACACCTTAATGTTCCTCAGTTTGTTTGTTTTTTTCAGATCTCTAGCAAGATCTAAGTATTTGTAAGTCTTTCGCTTTCTTACACTTTCACTAAGTGATCATCATCATCATCATCATTATTATTATTTAGAAGATTAGTTTAAAAAGAGTAAATTTACAGGGAAATAATGTCCTGTTTTGAGTCCCGCTGAAGGGTGGGGGGTTTTGTGGTTCGGGGACGGGAATTCAATCTAATTCGAAGAATCGAACTTTTATGTTCCTTCAATGTGGAATTGGAACCAGGTTTTTCAGTAACATTTCAGTAGAATATCAACTGGTGGCAGTACAGTATCACGCATGCGCATGCATGCATGCACGCGCATGCGCGCGTACACACACGCACTACATCACTCTGTCAAACTGATACATTACCATTTTTCCTTATTTCCGATATAATTCTTCTTGTTTTTGTTGGTTATTTTTTTTTCAGTAGCGTAATCGTTTATTTTCACACATACACACACGCGCGTGCGTGCGCATGCAGTTACTTCCTCTCCATTTCCTTCTCATTCAATTCGTACTTCCTATTTTAATTTATTTATTTTTATTTTTATCTTTTTTGTTACTTTTTATTCAATAACTGTTTTTGAATCTTATTAAACTTTCTTTCTTCCTTTTCTCATCCCTTTCTTTCTCTCTTTTTTCTTTCTTTCTGTTCTCGGCTCTTTGGTTTTTGTTTCTTTCCTTCTTTTCTCAGTTCTTTCTTTCTTTTTTCTTTCTTTCTTTCTCAGCTCTTTCTTTCTTTCTTTTCCCAGTTCTTTCTTTCTTTCTTTCTTTCTTTCTTTCTTTCTTTTCATTTTCTCAGCTTTTTCGTTCTTTCTTTCGTTCTTTCTTTCTTTCTTTCTTTCTTTCTTTCTTTCTTTCTTTCTTTCTTTCTTTGCTCTTCTTTCTTTCTTTCTTTCTTTCTTTCTTTCTTTTCTCAGCTCTTTCTTTCTTTCTCTCTTTCTTTTCTCAGCTCTTTCTTTCTTTCTTTCTTTCTTTCTTTCTTTCTTTCCTTCTTCAGTTTTTTCTTCCTCTCTCCCGCTTTTATATCAACTCTTTCTTTCTTTCTTTCTTTCTTTCTTTCTTTCTTTCTTTCTTTCTTTCTCAACCCTCCTTTTTCTGCCTTTCTTCTGTTCTTTCCTCAACTCTTTCTTTCTTTCTTTCTTTCTTTCTTTCTTTTATATCCACTCTACTTTCTCCTTATAAATCCATACTGACTTATATACGCACTCCACATACATATAATTTGTCGCGCATATCTTCAGATTTAAATTTTTTCATTATTTAATGTTCTTCTCCTTATTATTATTTACTCATTGAGTTTTCTTATTATTAGTCACTAGTGTTGCGTACTACGGATAAAGTGACAACAAGTCTCGTACTCCCGAGTGTTTTTTGTTGATTTTTAGTAACGCTGTCGTTTGGGTACTGCCAGTTTTTCCAACCAATTTTTTCATGTTTCTTTAGGACTATTCCAAATGCAGCTGTTACCCATTTTCCTTTCTTTTTTTTTTTCTTTTTTTTTTATCACGTGTCTACTTCTTTTCTAGTTTTTCACATTTCAATTTTACACCCTGCGAAATTCATTTTCAAACGTGTTTACTTGTTCCCGATGATTGGATTGAGGGAATAGTCTTTTTTTTCTTGTTATTGTTGAAATTCAAAGTCCCAGTTTTATTTTCATTTTCTTAAACTGCTTTACCAGTCCTTAACCTAAGACCTAGGGTGAGGGAAAGTACCGATTATATGTATTCTATGTATTTTATGCTTTTTGCTGCCTCTTTTGGGTGATATTTTTCAGTCACTTTCATAGTACTCTCCTAAGGAGATGAGCAGTTCCCAAAGTGCATTTTTTTTGTATTTTATATACGCTGGGACCGCCAAGTATCTTGTTAATATGTTTGTCCCTTTCTTGATCATACCCGGGGCTCCCACTATAACTGGTAAGGTGGTAGTTTTAAGACGCCACATTTTTTTCAATTTCTCTTTCCAGGTATTTGTGTTTACTTATCTTATCATACTCTTTTACTGATATATTATTATCTGTTGGCACTGAGTAAGCAAAATGAAGGCATTTTTTTTCTTTTATAGTCCTTAACCATCGTATCTGGTCTATGGCTTTTTATTTTTCTTCTTTTGATAATTATTGACTCCTTTTCGAGTTTTTCCCGTCAGGGCTGGCCAATAGTTTCTTACTTAAGTTTGGTGACAGCAAGTCTCTCCTTAAGTCTCCAGGACTCTTCTCAGTATTCTGGCCGATCTCAGTAAAGTTTTAGTTAGGATGGTCTCCACTCGTCCTCTTATTTCCAAGTCCTCCAGTCCCTGTACCAATCCTTTGGTCACTGTACCAAGAGCACTAATTACAATTGGTATAACCGTCAATTTCATATTCCATAGTTTTTTCAATTCTTTCACTGGAGATTGAGTGACAACGAATCTCCTCAAGTCTCCAGGACTCTTCTCGGTATTCTGGCCGTTTTCAATAATGTTGTTGTTTGGGTGGCTCCACTCGGCCGCTTACTTCTAAATCTTCCAGTCCCTTTAATTATCCTTTAGTTACCGTGCCAAAAGCACCAATCACAATTGGTATAATTGTCACCTTCATGTTCCATAGTTTTTTTCAATTCTCTAGCATGGTCAAGGCACTTTTCTCTCTTTCCAGGCGTTTTGCAGCACAAGCGTTAATGGGAAACATAGCAGTATTGGTGCCTTTCATCTTAGGCAAAGGTATCTTGAAAATAAGTGTTAGAAATCTAGGCTTTTACCTGGGCTTGAAGATTGATCAGATGGCAAATGTACAACTACTTAAACTTAGAGACATTCCGTTATTCTAACTATTATTATTATTATTATTGCGTACCACATTATTTTTCCACGTTTAGAATTTGTTATTTTTCCCTTCTTTCATATTTATCCCATTTTTCCATGTAATGTTCGACGTTAAGGCCTCTGCTATCCGTAGAAATAAAGCGTCGTTCTTCCATGTGGAGGAAGCCCGACTGAATACCTCGAAAATTTGAGTTTGAAATGCTGGCTTTTACCTCGATTGGAACATCGACCTCAGTTGGATACGGACGTCTATCTCAGCTGAAGAACGTACCCTGCATGTTATGGTGGTTATCGAGCTAGCCTGGTAGACTATAGTGAGTGAGTTCAATTCACGCTGGTTGCTTCATACTTCTGGCCTTGTGCCAAATTAAGGTGAGCTTAGTAAATAACAACTCTCTCGACTTAAAGACACATTATTACATTCGTTTTTTTTTTGTTGTTTTCTTTTCTTTCATCTTTTTACTATTTATATTACTTTCTCGTTATATTCACTGTTTCGGTAATGCTTTCGCTAAAGGTATTATAGACCCGGTTTCAATAGGGTCTAGGAAAATTTCGTGTACCTAAAAGAAAACCTTCATACTAGTAAAAGACTAATTCATTCGGATGAATTTCCGATAAATTTCTCAACAAATTTGAGTGGGTGTCGAATTTGAGTCCGCTAACTCATACGTTACCTACTCCTCTCTCTCTCTCTCTCTCTCTCTCTCTCTCTCTCTGCTTTTTTTATCTTTCAAATTTTATCCCCACACTTCTCTCTTTGAAACTTTTCTTAACCTCTTCTCGCCTTTCTCAGCTTCCTTCTTTCTCATATTTCTTCCCTCTCAATTTTTCATTCCTTTCTTCTTCTTCTTCTTCTTCTTCTTCTTGGCCCTCTCTTTCTCCCAGATACACATAAGCATCTTTAAAAAAACTTTCCCACCACTCTTTCTCATATCGTAGTATATTCTTATATTATAATACTACATATCCTTTTACTTAATCACCGTTTTCCTCCTCCCCCCTCTCTCTCTCTCTCTCCCTCTCTCTGATATAAATTCTTGAAAGAAAGAAAGAAAGAAAGAAAGAAAGAAAGAAAGAAAGAAAAAAATGCATAAAGAAATGTACAGAGAAAATGAGAAAGCGAAAATGAGAAAAAAAAAAGGAAATCTCATATCAACTGGTGTTTTCATTTCTTTCTTCCTCGCCATTTCCTTCGGGTTAGCTTTGAAAGGTTCTTCTTCTTCTTCTTCTTCTTCTTCTTCTTCTTCTTTAACAACCTCGTTTTAATTCTCAGCCTCTTTTTCACTTTCGCCTACGTACAATCTCTGCTTCTCTTCATTTTCCTTTACACTGCTTTAGAACTTATTCATTTCCGTTTATCTTAATTCTCAAAACCTTTACCAACCCTCTGTTTTTTTTTTCTTTTTCTTTTTTCCTTTTTTCTCGTTTTTTTTTCATCAAGCTATACTTTTTTTATGTTTATCCATATTGATTCTTTTAGTTCCCCCTTTTCTCTCTCTTTTTCGCTGATATGTGTAAAACGATAAATGAATAAACGAAAGAAACAAAATTGATATTATCATAAGTCAATCGATTTAACCGATTGATTTATGCTCTAGACATGTCTTTAAGAAAACTTAAATGATTAAAACAAACGACTATTTCGTATGAAATCAAACCTTGATTTTTAAAAGGCTGTTAATATTAGTTTTACATATTTCTGTAGCTCGTCTGATAAACATGTTTTGCTTTTATCCATATTCATTCACGGGCACTTAAGCTGAATTGAGAGCTACGTAACTTTGAACAAACTCTGCTTATTACGCTAAAATTACGGAACGTAAAAGGCCAATTTTTCAAACCTTTTGACACAGGGTTCGAATTTCAACAGATTCTCAACAAACATGAGTTACATGTCTTTTTTCGGTATTTGAATAGATTAGCATTGTCTGGTGCAAGGTTACATATGTGGAGCACCCACGACGATCGATTTCATTACTAAAAATGATAGTCGGCTAATCGTTACACAAGGGTCAAGGCATCTCCAATCCGTTTTGAAATACTTGCGATAGAAATTGCCGATTTATGATGGGAAGGAAATCTTCTGTTTATGGTAGAATTAATATTTCTCGCAAGACACGGATAGAGTTGAATTGTAGAAGCACCGATTCTGCCTATATCCATATCTATATTTGCTATTTTATGAAAGATCAAATATTATTTATACAAATGGCATTTATTCGCGTATTATTTTCTCTCTCTTTCTCTCTCTCTCTTCCCCCCCCTCTCTCTCTCTCTCTTGCTCGCTTTGACTATTTGTTCCTCTTTGTTTCCTCGTCATTTTATTCTCTCTTTATGCTCCCTCTCTCTCTCTCTCTCTTCCTCCCTTTCTTTCTTTCTCTCTCTCTCTTTCTCTCTCTCTTTCTCTCTCTCTCTCCTTACCTTATACTTATATGTCCTTTCAGTTCTTTCTTTCTTTCTTAAATCTTCTATGTCTTTTCTTTCTTTTTTCTTTCTTTCTTTCTTTCTTTCTTTCTTTACTAATTTACTAATCACACATTATTATTATTATTATTATTATTATTATTATTATTATTATTATTATCACTATCAGTAATAATAATAATAATAATAATAATAAGAAGAAGAAGAAGAAGAAGAAGAAGAAGAAGAAGATCATCATTCTTTTCTCTTTCTTTTTTCTTCTGTTTCTCTTTCTTTCTTAACTAATTTACTAATCTAACAACAACAACAACAACAATAATAATAATAATAATAATAATAATAATAATAATAATAATAATAATAATAATAATCGTGTTGCGGGCACTCATGAATAAGTCAATCACATATTGAAATCGGTTCTAGATTTATGATGATAAAATCATTAATTTACAAAATTAATTTTTGGAATCAAGTGTTTGAATTTCAACTTTATAAGATTATTATTTCTTCGCCTAAAATTCATGTCAATATTCCACCTGTACACGAATCTATTGGGTAATTGGATTGTCACATTTTGTAATATGAAGCATTTATATATTTATCTGTTTCACATGAGTTTTTCCTTCGTCTTGATTTCAGTTGCTTTGTATCGCAATGTTCAGTTCGACATTCTACAATCGTTAATTATATCGGAACTAAAGAAGTAACCGTCATGTCTTACACTGCTACGGAATGCGGGTTCGAATCTCGTCGGTGGTTACATCTTTATTTCCTACCAATACTGCTTACTAAATAATCTTACAAAATAAAAACAACCTGAGAGTTCCGATTAAAAAGTAACAATGAAAAATAAATGAGTCTACATTTAATAACGTATATACATGTTGTTATCAGATGAGCTACTTCCCCTACCCTGTTGCTCTCTATTTTGGACTTTCGTTGATCTCTCTCTCTCTCTCTCTCTCTCTCTCTCTCTCTCTCTCTCTCCTTGCTTTTATTCTCTGTCTTTCTCTCTCAGTCTATGTCTCTCTCTGTCTACTTTTACCTGTCTCTCTTTCTTTCTCTCTTTTCTTACTTTTATTCTCTCTCTCTCTCTCTCTCTCTCTGCTTTTATTCTCTCTCTTTCTCTTTCTTTCTCTCTTTCTCTCTTATCCTCTCTCTCTACTTTTATCTCTCTCTCTCTCTGATTTTATTCTCCCTCTCTCTCGCTTTCTCTCTTTCTGTCTTCTTTTATTCTCTCTCTCTTTCTCTCTTTTATTCTCTTTCTTTCTCTCTCTTCTTCTCTATTGTTTTGCAGCTTCTCTCTCTTTCGTCTCAGACGCGCGTATTCATGTCATTCGGGTGGAGGGGGGTCTCTGTGGCATAGTGTCTAACGTACTGGATTGCTACATCGTAGTAAGCAAGTTTGAAACACAGTCGCGCTATTATGTTCACTTTCGTTCTAATACCCTTGGGAAAGGCATGAAAACATTAATCCCCCCAGTTATGGATTAAATAGTATCACTGCTATTCCTCTACAACGACGGCTTTGGCATTAAATAACCCACGAAATTTGATATGCCATTAAACGAGAATTCACACTAAACCAAATTATGTCATTTAAGATTTAAGTTAAGTAGCTTTGCTTTCTTTTGGTTTGGTTTGGTTTTATGACATATCAACCATTGAAGGAATGCTAAATCCATCTTTATACATATGAACAATTCAGTTTAGTACAAGTATGCTGTTTAAATGTCAAAACAGTTCTATTTCAAACAATTCATTTTAGCACGAGTAAAGTTTTTAGTTTACGCACAGTTAAATTTCAAAACAATTCTATTTCAAGTAATTCAGTTTAGCATAAGTACGATGTTTAGTTCTATTTGACCCATATATAGGATCCAATCTCCGGACCAGCGTGGACCTGGGAGTGATGGCAATGAAGGAGTACTCCGCATTCCCCAAAGCTCCAGCATTACTAAAACCTAACCATCAGATTGTTTAGCGTCATATCCGGGAGAATCGTTGGGGAGCTTTACACCTCTGCAGAGAAGCAGTCGGTGTATTCTACAGCCCCAGTCGACTGGGCCAGCTTTCTCTTAAATAAAATAATGATTAAAAGCATGAATATATTAAGTTTAATAGTTTAAAATGAGAGAGTACTTTCTATGCACTTCAATGCGGTTGTATATATGTACGTGATGTTGTATGCTGTGTGCGTTGATTTATTTAGTTGGTTTTACGATACATCAGCTCCGGTAGGTTATTTCATGCCGAAGTCAGTTCAACGATTATGGTCTTTAATTATATCCGGTCAAAGAATGTATCTTCACCATCCTTTTCAACAGGTAGAGTTAAGCACTATATAATCTCGACCACATCTTTTTGACCAATATATATATATATATATATATATATATATATATATGGGAATGTACAAAAAGGAAAAAACACAAGGTCTTCAGAAGATGATTTTTTAATTTATTGAATAATTAGCCAACGTCAAACATTTCGGTCTTTTAAACATTTATTTGGGCATATGAATTAAGTGGAAGGAAAAAGAAGGAGACTCTGATGAAGGTCTAAAACCCGAAGCCTTTTTAAGTTGGTGAATAATTCAATTAATAAAATCATCCTCAGAAGAACTTGTATTTTTTTTATTTCAACACATTTCAATAACGCCGTATTATTTTCCAGGATATATATATATATATATATATATATATATATATATATATATATATATATGCAGTTTAGTAAGAAGGTACTTCGCAGGAAGGGATAAACATTTCTTAGAATCCGTCAGCATACCTCCTCGGTGGCGCCTCGAGCACCAGGCAATAAACCCAGCCTTTACCTCTGATAGACAAGCGGGCAGGTGCTGCCTCTGAAGAAAACACCCTGAAAATAAGCCGATAATTCAACTCACGCACGCGGAGTGAACTATATATAATATTGACTACACTTACTTTAGTGGCATCACCAGGGCAGAAGTATGGTTAACCCAGTGAGAAACGAACTCAGAAATAACGGTTTATAAGACAATATTTATGACCATTACACTACGTGGAAAAGGTTTTTAAAAAAAAGAATAAGTGCTGCTAATATTTTGCACAAGGCCGTTTATTCGACAAAGTGTATAAAGAAATTACTTCATACCAATAGAAATTTCTATTTTATTCATCCGAGGGTGGGCTGAAAAGTTCATCGGCTGACAAAAAGTTTATATGATATATCTGCAGTTGATAACTTTTTTATCAAAGGGATTCAAGAACTGCAATATCAACGGAAGAAGTGTATAAACTACAAGAAAGACTATACCGAAAAATAAATTGCGTTTGGTTAGGTTTTGTGGCATATCAACTTTTGTTGGTTATTTAACGCCAAATCCATTTTTATGTAAATAATCAGTTCTATTTCAAACTATTCAGTTTAGCATGAGTACGGTTACATTTGAACAGCCTTTGAATCTTTCCGTCGACTCTCGTAGAGGCATAAATTTTAGACTGTCGTAATTTACTAAGCTTTTTGCTTAGATGTAGCACAAGGCCGCATGATTTGAGCACCCAATGAGAATCGAACTCACTCGTGTAATTTACTAAGCTTTTTTGCTTAGATGTAGCACAAGGTCGCATGATTTGAGCAACCAATGAGAATCGAACTCACTCGTGTAGGTTTGCTAGTCTACCTTGCTAACCATTACACCACCCGAGGTGCCCATAAAAAAATATTTAGACTGTCATGTATAAATGAATTCTGATATTTTCCTAAATCTCTCTCTGAAAACCTCATGTGATTTTGATGCCTGTCTTGTCAGGGTTTTGCTTTTGATAAAAGATGATTACTTTACCAAGATGTTTTGTCTGCCGGCCTTTCCACTGTACATGACATACAAATACGTTAAGATGAACGAAAGTTCATGTAGATATAACAAATTACTCGATCATCTGAGGAGAGAGTGTGACTTGACATCTACATCTTGTAATTATGTATTAGTTTTGTGTCATGGCTTGCGTGGTAATAACAAGTATTTAGTTCCGATTAAATATAAGTATTTTTGCACCAGCATTGATCTCCTGGAATGCCATACGATTAGTGTCGTAGATCTTGAGGCTATAATATCAAGGCACTTATGAGACGGAAGCAAATTTCGATGAAAAGTCACTATCAGGGAAACGGGCAGTGCCGAAAGAAATCACTAACAATGGCTTTCGAGACTAGAAAGCTAAACATCATTTTTTTCTCAAGAAATCTGGTTCTGGAATATTTGAATAAATAAGCAACTATAGGAATTTGACGCTTTTGTTGAAGTTTCAAATCTGCCTAGAGGTTGATTGTAGGTATGAACAAAAATGAGCCCAGGTTTAGACACTGAAAATACACAGATTTTCAAAACTAGTAAAAAAATTCGCAAATCATTGGGTTTTAATAAAAATTTTCGGAAATCGGGCAAAAAAAGAATGGATTTTGTTTTAAAAGAATTTTATACTTGAAAACGTGTTTTTAGTCCAGTCGTTTGGGGCTGTGAAATACGCTGACTGCATCTCTGCAGAGGAGTAAGACTTCCCCCACGAGTTTCCAGGATACGATGCTAAACCACCTTGTTCTGGGGTTTTGTGTGATGTGGAGTACCCATATATTTCTATTAGCTCTAGGTCCACTCTGATCTTGAGTGATAATACTTAATAAGGTCCCATCTATGGATCAAATAGAACTATTTAAGAATGACAAATTTAGATTGTTGCTGTTACATCACAATGCTTGTAACAGTTTAACAGTACGCAAATAAAACTCATGGATTTAGAGAAGAATTCTTGAAATCTGTGCTCAAATGAATGAACAGTGTTAAATAGAATCATTCGTCTCAAATTGATATACTTGAAAGCATTTAATATGTGTAAACAAATGAGCTCCGGACTAGAATGGACCTGGGAGCAATGGCAATGAAGAGGTGATCTGCATTCCCCCACAACTCCAGCACTATTGGAATCTCACCATCAGATTGTTTAGTGCAATATCCAGGACACTCGTTGGTGAGGGGGGGTCTTTCTCCTCTGCAGAGAAAAAATCGGTGTATTCTTCAGCCTCAACCGAACAAAGTAAACATTGTTCTTATCAAGTTTATTTGAATTGTTCTTTTTTGTTTAAGGGCATATCAACCCTCATAGGTTACTTAATACTAAATTCATCCTTGTAGAAAAACAGCAGTGATAATATTTAACTTATAACTAGGGGACAAGAGGGTTTATACCTTTTCTAAATATATTGGTCCGAAAGTGAAAGAAAGACCGCGTCTGGAGTTCGAACCCGCTTACTACGATGTCACATTTCAGCCATTACACCATGAAAACTCCCCTCCCACTTTCATTCTTTAAAATTTGCTTTTGCTTTTTTTGAAGTGGGTGCATGATCAGGAAAAATTAAACAAAAAAAAAGCAATCATATTCACAGTAATTTTTTAGAGATATTTTCCAAATTGACAGTTAAAACATTTTTGGTTGCATGTAAGAGACTGATATTTTGCAATTTTAACATTCCAACTACGCATTAATCTGAGTATTCGTGAAGCAATGGGTCAAGTGCTGAACTGTGACCTCCAAGTAATCGTGTTCTTTCTCCAATCGCGCTATTATGTTCCGGAATTATAGCCTAGGGAAAATTGTGAACTTCTTTAAACCCTGGATATATAGGTAAAGAGTATCACAGCTGTTCACTGATAATGATGGTTTTGGCATTAAGTAATACACGAAGGTTGATATGCCATTAAACAAAGAAGCCAAACCAATGATACTGAATAAATAAAAATCATTGAAATTCTGAAAAAAAATATTTGGTGCAACTATTTTTGAATTTTTTCGTATGTAATTTCTCATTGGACGATATTTTTTGTATGGATTTCTCATTGGATGATATTTTTGTATGGATTTCTCATTGGACGATATTTTTCGTATGCGATTGCTCATTGGACGATGTTTTTTGTATGGAATTCAGTTTGTATTATCAATCTTTTAAAGAACAATAATTCAGTTTAACCGACTAATTCTTAAGACATGTTTGACGTCTGCTGCAAAAAAAAAAAAATGTCTATGTACGTTTCTTTGTATGTTTCTTCAAGTTTTTATTTTATTTCATTCTATTTTCGGTAAGAAATAGTTTACTTTTTACAAATTTAATTCAAAAGATATAAGAGACATAATAAAAGATATACGAAGCATAATCCTTTGACATAAGACTCTAAACGCATTGCATATTATTTTTACGTTTTCCAATTGAAGCGGTATAAACTGATTGGTTTCTTTGGTTAATGGTATATCAACCGTCGTGGGTTATTTAATACCAAATTCATCATTAAAGAAGAACAGAAGGAGTACTATTTAACTAATCATTCGGAGTATAAGGAGGTTTTCCCATGGGTATTAGCCCAAAATTGAACGTAATATCGCAACTGGGGCTTGAACTCGTTCATTTCGAGGCCACAGTCCTGCGCGTTAGCCATTACCCCACAGCGATTCCTACAGGTATAACCTGAGGTACCCACTGTGTCATTCAAATAATCTAAATAAAATGCAGAGACTGACCAACTACTTAATTAACAAGCCAATTTTTTTTTAAATAATAGATGAAAGTAGATTTTTTTTTACAAAAATCTGGGATTGTTTCGTTCGAGAGAAAAAAAAGAAGACAAAAAAGAAAATTAAAAACGACATTCTTGCATTTTAGATTTATTTTGATAATAACTTCTTAGCGGGGAAAGTCCACAAGACATAGTAGCTAACGTGCTGGACTGTGACATCGTAGTCAGCGAGTTCGAACTCCAGCCACACTATTACGTTCACTTTTGGATTAATACTTTTCGAAAAGTTATAAAACCCCTGATCCGCCCTCCCGGCTATGCGTTAAATAGAACTACTACAGTTCTACGAGAATGGCTTGGGCATTAGATAACCCATGACGGTTGATATGCTATTAAACAAAGAAACCAAACTTAATGTCTCCTTTAGCTTCGATCTATTCGGTCTGAAGACCTGAAATTTGGTCATTGTAGTCATCACTTGTATTTCTCTCTCCCCACCCACACACACAACGAATGTCCTGGATATGACACGAAACAATCTGATGGTGAGGTTTCAGTGATGCTGAAGCTTTGGGGAATGCGGAGTACCTTTTTATTGCCATCGCTCCCAGGTACGCTCTGGCCCGGAGTAGTAGCACGTGATAGGGCCTATCAATGGGTTACATAAAACTAAACTGCGTACTTATGCTAAACTGAATTGTTTGAATTAGAACTGTTGGACTAAAATGAATAGCTTGAAAATGAAATGTGTTTGACTATTCAACTATGTACTTCCATTTAAACTGTGTAATTATGCTAAATTGAATTGTTTGTAATGGAACTGTTTTGACATTCAACAGTGTGTAAACAAAGTCTATACTTATACTAAACTGAATTGGCTGAATTAGAACTGTTTGACTAAACTGAATAGCTTGAAATAGAAATGTTCCTGACAATTAAAATGTGTATTTATGCTAAACTGAATTGTTTGAAATAGAACTGATTATTTGTATAAAAATGGATTTGGCATTAAATAACCAACAAAGATTGATATGCCTTAAAACCCACCCAACCAACCAACCAACATCGATATCTCGAAGTGTAAGCGACAGTTACATTATGTGGAGTATTTTATGAATATCGTGTACTTTATCCGAACTAAACTTTGATTTAGGAACATCTATCACTGCTGCCAGTAATTTGTTAAACAACTTATTACTAAAAAAATAAAATAAAATTCAATCACTTTTAAATATTGGCTTTCGAAGTTTCCACCGAAAAAAATAATGCATATAAAAATGAGCATCTCTTTTTATTCGTATATACTTAAGTAGAATTATTCGCTGCCAGTTCACTTGATAGGGAAATTTACTTCGAAGCTTGCCTATTTAAATTTCCCTTAATGCCCTGTAATATTTCAGAAAAAGAACGATGGATAAAGTGATCAAAGGTTCTGTCTCTTATACTCAGTGATATGATGCGAGTGACAGAAAAGCACTACAGGTTGCGAATCACGTGATTATTAAAGTATATTGAAGCGTTCATATGTTGATTACGCTGGTCTGTTTCAAAGTTGCTGAATAGTATAGCGACTTTTCGTAGTCATTAACGCTTTGGCAGGACTTAGAGGTGTGAATTACCCAAACGTTCATATTCTCCTTTCCTTCCTTCGTCTACAGCTGGCGTATACCAGGGATAAGTTGTTTTTTTATCAAGATATCTGGCTGTGGTATACGATCTTCAATTTTTCAAAAACGGGCACTGGGATCTTTTGCACATACATAATATAAGCTACACCTCTGTCATCAAACGGTTATTAAACACACACACTTATATATAAGTAAGTAAAGTTAGTGACCGTAGTCGTGGGCGACAAGAAGGCTCCCTTTTCAATAGCTACCACACGTAGGTGTAGAGGAGGGCGCTACTCCTTTCCCTGGATTGCTTCACTTTACCCTTGATACGAACCTTATATTGCTGAGTGTTAAGCAAGGAAGTATCAAGTACCATTTTTAAAGTCTTTGGTATGACTCGACCTAGGACTGAACCCAGGTCTCCCAGATCACTGGTGAACACTCTACCCACTAGGCCAATGAACTGGTAAGGACATGCCTGGCGAAATCTCAAACGAAATGAGTTAAGCAAGCACTATGTAACTGGTGAGTTTGATTCTTATTGGGTACATATTTCTTTACTTATGCATTAACTAAACAAATCTGAGCAACTATGCATATGTGTGTTTATCCAACCTCCCCACTACGAGCAGAATGAGGGACAAGGTCAGTTTGTCTTTAAGAGTTACATACATACATATTATTTGAATTTAGAGTATTCATTCTCTTAGACCAGATGCCATACCAAAGTTAAAGAGGCCAGTCTGCCCTACTAATTAACCGTAGCTGGAAGCAGAAAAGTGATATAGAGTCGTGCCTTTCCGAAGAGTATTAGCACGAAATGAAACGCAAACAACCAGGTCTAGGTTTTTCCCTCGAGTTGTTACGTTTTTTTACTATAATAAATGAATATGAGTGTACGTTTTTATGTATGTATAACCCACTGCAAAATTTGCGCATGAGTGTTTTGTTATATTAGTGCTGCTTTTGTGTTAAGATAATTATGGGAGAGTGGTTTGGTCAAGTGTTCACCCAATACTACTTTCTTCATTAACCAATGTTACTTCCAAGCATTTTCGTCACGATATTTTGGGTATAGATAGAACCCAGGGAGAAGAAAGTTCATGCCTTTCCCTAGAACATTAGTTCTAATTGAACAGAATTAGCCACAGCAGAAATCCTAAATCGGTTTGCTGATTCTGTTCTCTGTGCCACTGCCTTATATCAATCTATCTCACAGAAACACCCCATCTCTCCCTCTCCCTCTCTCTGTCAATATATATATATATATATATATATAAAATAGAAATACAGAAATATCTATAAAAGCTTTCATACCTTTCGCAGAGGTATTCATTTCAAAGGATCACGGAGAGTCTTAGCCCGGATTCGAACACGGTTCACTGGATTTGTTTTTCGCACTGATAAGTGTTGTACAAGCTCCCTTTCTTGTTTGTTGGTGGCATGTTACATAAGAGAAGTTTTTCATAAGAAGTGTGTGGGTGTTTATACATAAATATGAATCTCTCGCTTCTCTCGTTCTCTTTCATTTGGCGTGAGGTCAGTTATGGTGCCCAAGTAGGATTATTACGAATGCTGATTTTAAAGACGGACTGGCATTCTAAAATGGAAGATTGGCACAAGGCTTTTACTTTTCTAAGTACTTGATCAAGCTAATTAATGAGTCTATAACATACAATAGAAATCAGTGCATTTGTGTTTTCATAAAATTCCTGATGTCTACATACATTCTTCTGGTACATATATATATATATATATATATATATATATATATATATATATATATATATATATATATATCGGAGGTCATTCAATCAATAAAAAAATGAATTTTGCCGAAGTAGGAAGCTCTATTTACAGTTGTACCTTCTTAAAGGAAATCAACAGTGACGAGTACTTTCTTCTCCAAGAAGGCAGTCAGCATGACCTTCTTTACAGGCCAGTGCGCCCGGAACTCTTTCTTTACTTGAGAGTAAGTGTTTCCATTGTTAGCAAAGCAAGAGAGTATTGAGAATATTGAAAATGCGGGAGGAACTCTAGGATGCTGAAATTCCAAATTCTACTAAGAATTTATACACTAGAAAATATGTAAGGAAAAATGTACCCAACAATGTGAAATATACTTGAGTTACAGATTCACATACACGTGTGTGTGCGTACGTGTATGTGTGCGAGTGTGTGAGGGTATGCGCGTGTATGTGGGTTAGAGACAGACAGACAGAGACAGAAAGAGAGAAGACAGAAAATAGAGAAAATTAAATTGACAAGTTTCCCTAAGTGGATTGCTTATTCAGAGATAAAATTTTATTTTAGATGTAACGAAAACATAACATAACGAGATGGCCGATCCAAATATTATATATATATATATATATATATATATATATATATATATATATATATATATTGAACAAGTCCTGGCGGCAGGTGGCCGTATATTTGGTGCCTTGTGGGGGCAAGGCACCAACTATACGGCCACCTGCCTCCCATAACGAAAACTATCCAAGTTAGATGAACCAGACATGCAGGACACTGCTGGAGAACCAAGGACGAGCTCATAAATGATATACTCCTATGGACCCCCCGCATATGGCCAAGCAAAAGCAGGACGACCAGCTCGAACATACATACAGCAGCTATGTGAGGATACAGGATGTAGCCCTGAAGACCTGCTAGAGGCGATGAATGATAGGAAGAAGTGGCCAGAGAGGGTCAGGGATATCTGTGCTAGCAGCATGACATGATGATGATGATGATGATATTTATATATAGATAGAGATAGAGAGAGAGAGAGAGAGAGAGAGAGAGAGAGAGAGAGAGAGAGAAATTGATAACAAGGTAATCCAAGTAGAAGGAGAGATCTATTGGGAAGCAAAGTCGACACTATAGCGTTTCGGTTCTAGTGAATGATCATCAGGACTATGAGGGATGATATAAGTGATGTTAAATCAGTGATGAATAGTACAAAAGTACAAGATACAAAAAACTAGGGAAAACTTGTATCACAAGAAAAAGTTGGCCGATTTTTTCTTGTTATACAAATTTTCCCTAGGTTTTTGTATTTTGTACTTTTAAACATCCATCGAATCCAGAAAGATAATACGGAACACTAAAGTGACACGTTTTTGTATGAGGACAGCTTCGTTAGAAATGACTTTTTATTTCACAAAAATGAACAAGGAGTGTGAAACATCAAGACTATATATAAAATTAGATTAACATGTTTTGCTAAGTGTATAGCCACGTTAGAAATAAAATCTTATGTTAGATGTAACGAAAACTGAATTCAACGAAGTGATTTATCCAAGCATTATATATATAAAAATATATTAAATTACAATTAAAAATGATAGTGTTCCATCATCTTTAATAAAACTTGCCTTAATAACAACTTACTGCCTACATAAACACTCTTCAATTTATATATATATATATATATGTATATATATATATATATATATATATATATATATATATATGTGTGTGTGTGTGTGTGTGTGTGTGTGTGTGTGAGAGAGAGAGAGAGAGAGAGAGAGAGAAAGAAAGAGAGAAAGAGAGAGGGGGGAAGAAAGTTTTTACAGAAAATTAATTAGAATATTTTACATTAAGGATAGCTTCATTAGGAATAAAATTTTATTTCTTCTTCTTTATATATATATGTATATGTGTGTGTGTGCGTGAGTGAGAGTGTGTGTGTGAGTGAGAGAAAGAGAGAGAGAGAGAGAGAGAGGGAGAGAGAGAGAGAAGAAAGCTTTTACGGAAAATAAATTAGCATATTTTTCTATAAGGATAGAGTTATAAGGAATGACATTTTATTTCTTCTTCGATATATATATATATATATATATATATATATATATATATATATATATATATATATATAATGCATATTTGTTTGTAATTTTCGAAGGGATCTAACACTAGAAGGGATATCGAAAAACATTAAAAGTGCGAGTAAATAAAAATAATCAATGAAAACATATTATTTTGAACAAGAGCTCGGGTAACTTTTTTTTTCACAAATTTGACTATATAAAGAGATCAGTTGAAAAAACCGGGCTTTTGTTTGATAGTATTTTAGTATTATTTTGAATTAGAATGCTATTAAACAAATATCCGGTTTTGTTTTGTTTTTTTAAACTTAACTTTAGTCAAATAATTGTTAAAAAGCCCCAAGGTCCCACATTTAAATTAGTTTTCATTAATTATCTTTAATTCATACTCACATTTATTGTTTTTCTTCATTACGCGCGCACACCCATATGAACATAGATAGATAGATAGATAGATAGATAGATATCCTGTACAGGTTACGTCTTTTGCCTAATCATATGAGTTGCTTTAATTAATTTTGTTTATATCTTTTATTATTTCACGTTATTTGAACAGTAATTTGGTGAGGACGGTATATATATTGTAGAAACCAGATCGTAAATTGTTATAGTAATCATATGGATTTGTGAACTTTCTGTCTAATTTCGCTGTGTTCCTTTATTTTATTTTATTTTCTATAAAAGACATTGATTAAAGTTGAGGTCTTCTTCTTCTTCTTCTTCTTCTTCTTCTTCTTCTTCTTCTTCTTCTTCTTCTTCTTCTATCATGTCACGTGTCGATTTCGTTTTTAGAAAAATAAAAGGCAATTTTTTATGAAGTCATCCTCAACGCGAAACATCTTAATTTGATTTTCCTCAACCGGTCCTTTTTTCACGCCATTTAAAAAAAAATTCTCGACCTTACTATGCATAGGCGTCTGTATATACGTGTGTGCATAAATATATAGTCATTTACCAAGCTTTTTGCTTAGATGTGGCACAAGGCCCTATGAATGAGGCATATAGTTGTGTACAAACGCTTCAACGAAAAATCGGTTTTCTGCACTGTATGAAGTCCCCAGTTAAAAAAAAAAAAACGGACGCTGGGAATTCCTACATATATACCTAATATACTCTTCAACACTATCATCACACTTATCTTATATATATATATATATATATATATATATATATTATATATATATATATATATATATATATATATATATATTCCTGATGTAAGGAAGATTCTCACAGATAATACAATAATTATGTATACAAACAATAATAAAAAAACGATTACAAATCCTAGAAGCAATATGCATTAAAAAACAAAAAAAAAACAAAAAAAAACAAACGTAGGTAAAATAGCATTTAACACAGGCACCAACATATTAAAGAGTTTTAATAACTAAAAAAACTAACTCTATGAGTAAACATTTTTCCAACCGAATGTTTTAAAACATAACGCTGAAAACGTTCCGACCGACAACTTCTAAACAAAACGCTACACATAATTAAAACAGTAAAAACTCAATAGTCAATTCAAAACTACACTACCTCTGATAACGACCAAAAGTATGGTCGAAAGCGCTTGGGCAGAAGATATGGGACAATTCCTTTACCATCTAGATCCCGACACTAGAAAAATAACAAGGACACTTGAAAAGATAAAATCAAAAACAATAAACAGTGTTCCATCGTCTTTTACAAAACTTGCTTGAATAATAACTTATTATCTAAATATACACTCTTCAATATATATATATATATATGTATATATATATATATATATATATATATATATATATATATATATATATATATATATAAGTAAATAAGTAAGTTAAATCCGACTATATGAAGAAAAGTTGCAAAAAGAAAATTATCCAAAATTTACTGAATTGTTTATGCAAGTTGACGTTGAACGTTGCGGTGAAAATAACCTTCTTCAGGACATTAAATTCATGAAAAGTACTGTTAAAACAGGGATAGATGTTTGTTGATATAGCAGGAGAAAAAAGTATATATATATATATATATGTGTATATATATAATTTTGGGCGAAGTAGGAAGCTCTATTTACAGTTGTACCTTCTTAAAGGAAATCAATAGTGACGATATATATATATATATATATATATATATATATATATACTAACTTGTTCTTACGAACAGGATATGATACATGATGATTTTTTTTAAGTGGAAATTAACAGCTTTGAATTCAAACCTTTCTTTCTCCTAGACAGGTTGCCATATCAAGTTTAAAGACCCCAGTCTGGCCTACTATTCGCCAATAGCTGTAAGGAGAATCGATGGATTCAAACCTTTCTCAAAAGTATAAGCAGTATGTGGAATGCTAACGTCCAGGATTTGAACTCGGATTGCTGTGTTCATTTCCTACAAAGGCAAACATTACATCACGTACATCGTATATATATATATATATATATATATATATATATATGTGTGTGTGTGTGTGTGTGTGTGTGGTTTAGTTTAATGATCGGACGGGTGGGGAACTGGCTGGCTGTAAATAAACGCAGGTGATTTTGCGTCTTCGCTATCCTAAATTCGATATAAATTCTCTATTACCGATATTAGACACTTATCATTCATAAATAAAGTCAAACTATATATATATATATATATAAGATAAGATAATAGAAAGCAAGATATCTTTTTTAAAAGTCTACTTACGCAAACTTATCGAGATTGATAGATAGATAGATAGAATTCTAGAATCAAATTACTTCAAATTGCTCGTTTCCTTTCCCTTACTGTTCTCAATATCAGTATACACACACACACACACACATATATATATATAGTGGGGCCGGTCTCTCATCATTCATGCTATTCTTCATATATATATATATATGTATATAAATAAATATATAGTGTGTGTGTGCGTGAGTGTTCTATGATATGTTTTTAGGCACGCAAATAATGAAAGTGTGATTCTTCTTTTTTATCCGTCTAAAAAACGTATAAGATACTATTTACCAACCCCTCCGCTCGGGCAGGATACGACACAAGGTCCATTTTTAAGTGGAGTTTAACGGGTTTGAATTCAGAGTTTTCCTTCTCCTAGACTAGTTGCCTAACCAAGGCTGAAGAACCTAGTCTGTCCTACTATTTACCCATAGCTGATAAGATAATGTTAAAAACTTGTTATGATTAGGAAGACTGGCGTTGCGACTAAGTTTAGAGTTTATTCAGTTTAAGCTTTGCTGAGGCTTTGCTGAGGATTTAGCGCCAGAATTTGAATTAGGTTTTGTCCATTCGATTTCCCTTGACACTTGCAACGGCGCCAAGTTGCGCTTCTATCCATGCAATATACACTTTCAAAAATCAATCACCGCTTTGTAAATGCAATCGCGC
>CAUZXS010001248.1:82500-102500 GCA_963585895.1 Sepioteuthis lessoniana | reverse complement strand
TCTTCTTCTCTCTCTTTCTTTCTTTCTTTCTTTTACCCTTTTCTTTTTCTTTTTCTCTTCCTCTATTTTTTTCTTTTTCTCTCTTTTTTTATTTTTCTTCCTTTCTTTCTAACTTTGTTTCTTTCTTTCTTTTACCCTTTTCTTTTTTCTTTCTCTTTTTCTTTTTTTCTTTCTTTCTTTTTCTTTCCTTTCTTTCTTTTTCCTTTCTTTCTTTCTTTCTCTTTCCTTTCTTTCTTTCTTTCGATCAATATTTTGTTCTTTTTTCTTTCTCTTTCTTTCTTTCTTTTTTCAAACTTTATTTCATTCCTTCTTTCAAACTTTCTTTTTCTTTTTTCTTTCTCTTTCTTTTACCCTTTTTTCCTCCTCTTTATCTTTATTTTGTTTTATTCTCTTTGGCTTTCTTTTTTCTATCCTTTTCATTTTCTTTTTTCTTTCATTTTCTTTTTCTTTTTTCTTTCGTTTTTTTTTCTTTATTTATATTTCTTATCTTTATTCCTTATTTTTCATCCCTTTTTTCATTCTTTAATTTTATTCGAATTCTTAATTTCTTTTACTTTAATTTCTTTCTTTTAATTCTCTTTTCATTTTCTTCCCTTTCTTTCATCTTCACATTCTACTTTATTTCTTTTCATACCGATTGTTTTTATTATTCCATTTCCATGTTTTTCTTTATTCCCTTTGTTCTTTCTTTCTATTTTATATCTTTTTCCTTTTCTTATTTTTATTCCTTTTTCTCTCTTTTACGTTTATATGTTCTCTTTCTATTTTTTCCCTTTTCTTTCTTTTGTTTTATTCCTGTGTTTTTTATTTACACTTTCTTTACATTTTTCTTTTTCTGCCCTTTTCTTCTTCTTTTTCTTCCTTTCTTTCCTTTTCTCTGTCTTTTTTCTTCCTTTTCCTTCCTTTTCTCCTTTTTCTTCATTTTCTCTTTCTTTTTCTTTTTCTCTTTCTTTTTCTTTTCCTTTTTCTCCTTTTCTCTTTGTCTTTTTCTTTTACTTTCTTTCTTCTTATTCCTTTTCTTTCATCTAACACACTTTGCTTCTTTCCTTCTTTCTTTCTTTCTTTCTGTCTTTTAATTCCCTTTATTTCTTTTTCCTTTTATTTTCCTTTTTCTTTCATTTGTTGTTTTAGTCCCTTTTTCCTTATTTTTTCATTTCTTTGTCTTTCTTCTTTTCCCCCTTTTCCTTTTTTCTTTTTTTCTTTCTTCTTTTTTCCTTCTTTTTCCACTCTTTTTATTTATTCATCAGACTTTTTTTTCTTTTCATGTAATCTGTTTCTTTCCTTCCTTCTTTTTTTCTCCATGTTCATTTTATTCTATTTTTTGTTCTTCCTTTTTTTCTTTTTTTCCTTTTTTTCTCTTTTCCTTTCTTTCCTTTTTTTCTTTCTTCTCTGATGTTGATGGATTTCAGTTCGACTTTGCTTTCTTACATTTCTTTTGCATATTTCTTTTTTTATATCTCCGAAATATTCACATTAATATTCTGATAAAAGGAATCATTCGTGAAACTTCTTATAGCCCAGTCAGCTGGGGTCGAAGAATACACCGACTGCAACTCTACAAAAGGGGTAAGACTACCCCATGAGTGTGCTGGATATGACACTACAGAATCTGATGGCGAGGCTCCAGCCTTGGAGATTTGGTGAAAATGGAATACCCCTGCATTGCCATTGTTCCAAGGTCCACACTGGCCCGGAGTGGTAACACCTGATAGGGTCTTAACTATAGATCGAAAAGAACAAACTATGTATGAAAATAAATTATTGATGTTAAATTTTGAGTGTTATATAGCAAGACTTGAAACCATTTTACTGTGTGTAAAAAAGACCTTAGACTTGTTTCAGATTATTATCTAAAATTGTGCTTAAAAATTATATATATACATACATATATATATATATATATATATATATATATATATATATATATATATATATATTTATTTCACTATGAAAAAAAATTATATATATTTCATTAAGAAATTATCGCTCTGTAATGTCTGTTACATTGAGCTCTTTACCAGGAAAATTCAAATGTTCACTCTTTAATAGTTTTCTTGTCCTGATGGAATTACTCCCAACTCCGGTTTAACTGGACCAAATAATATATATATATATATATATATATATATATATATATATATATATATATATACAGGATTTGGTATTTAACCAACATGGATTGATATGCAATAAAACCAAACATAACCAAATCCTATATGTTTTATATATATATATATATATATATATATGAAGAGAATTTGGAATTAAATAAACTACAATGATTGATATGCCATAAAACCCAATCAAAGCAATAAAACCTGTTAGTATTAGACAGGAACACTTGAAATAATATCATCATCATCATCATCATCACCATGTCGTGCCATCAGTACGCATAATCCTGACCCTTTCTCCCCAGCCTTCTCAATCGTCCTTTACTTCCAGCAGGTCTTCTGGGCTACATCCTGTATCGGCACAGAGCTGTTGTATGTAGTTTCTATATGGACGTCCTGCCTTCGCTCGTCCACGTGAAGGGATCAGCAGGAGTACGTCACTTCTGAGTTCGTCCCTACTACTTCACCAGTGTCCTGCATGTCTGGTTCGTCTAACTTTGATAGTTTTCGTCATGGCTGGTAAGTGGCTCTACAGCTGCTGCTTTGTCGGATGTTGCCCCCAGGACTTATACAATATTGCTCGCAGCATTCTTGTGTAGTTGCCATCAAGCTTTTTCTTTGTACGTTTAGTTAGTGTCCATGTAGTGCATCCATACAGTAGTATCGACACGACTGCAGCTGATAAAGAATTGCGTTTCATTTTATCGGCCAAGTGTGACTTTGAAATCATATAATTAAGTACAAATTATTGATATCAAATAGGAACTCATAGAGCACCAAAAAAGAAGAAATTATTATAGCAATTATTGGCAACGGAAGTCGAGGGTGATTCTTGTATTATGCTTGTCACAGCACCTTTTGTAATGATATCATTTGCACGGCAACAAATATAGCAATATGGCTGTCACGGTTACAAATGTAATACCATTTGGTCTTATCCTGATAACTGCGCCAAATATGGTACCATGCAACAGCTCTGCGCCAAATATGGTAGCATGCAACAGCTCTGTGCCAAATATGGTACCATGCAACAGCTCTGTGCCAAATATGGTACCATGCAACAGCTCTGTGCCGAATATGGTACCATGCAACAGCTCTGTGCCAAATATGGTACCATGCAACAGTTCTGTGCCAAATAAGGTACCATGCAACAGCTCTGTGCCAAATATGATACCATGCAACAGCTCTGTGCCAAATATGATACCATGCAACAGCTCTGCGCCAAATATGGTACCATGCAACAGCTCTGTGCCGATACAGGATGTAGCCCAGAAGACCTGCTGGAAGCAAGGGACGATTGAGAAGGCTGGCGAGAAAGTGTCAGGGTTATTCGTACTGATGGCGCAAGATGATGATGATGATGATGATATGATTTCAAGTGTTCCTGTTTAATACTTTGCCCAGTCAGCTGGGGCTGTCGAATACACTGACTGCTTCTCTGCTGAGGGGTAAGACCTCCACCCATGAGTGTCCTGGATATGACACTAAACAATCTGATGGTGAGGTTCCAGCAGTTCTGGAACTTTGGGGAATGCGGAGTACTCCTTCATTGCCATCGCTCCAATGTCCACTCTGGCCCGGCATGGTAGCACCTGATAGGGCCCTATCTATGGGTTAGATAGAACTAACAGCATTCTTATCCTAAAATGAATTGTTTGAGTAAACTGAATAGCTCGTAAGAGAAATCTTTTTCACAATTAAACCGTACTTACATTTAAACTGCGTCCTTATGCTTAACTGAATTATTAGAAATAGAACTATTTTTCGGCATTGAAACTGTATTTACACTTGACTGAATTCTTACATATAACTAATTGAATAGTTTGAAATAGAAATGTTTTTGACAATTAAAATGTGTACTTATGCTTAACTGAATTGTTTGAAATAGAACAGATTATTTACATAAAAATGGATTTGGCATTAAATAACCTAAAAATGTTGAAATGCCATAAAACCCAACAAACCAAACCTGTCTAATACTAACAAGTTTTATTACTTTGGTTGTGTTTTATGGCATATCAACCATTGTAGGTTCTATATTGAGGTCTTGCCTCCATGACTACCACATGCGTTTCCAGGTAGTTTATCAATCCTCTCTGTGCCCACATTGTGTTTGAAAGATCCACAGATTTGGGAAGACAATTTATCCCGAACTTCTTCTGACGGTCGGGGTGATTCGTCGGAACAATTTGCCTGTGTGTTGGCAACTCAAAGACAAGAAGAACTCTCCGTCAACAATCATTTATTGGAATGTATTGGCGTAACAGTAATATGTCCAATATATTTATAGAAAATTCTTGCTTTATTTTAGAAAAATGGATTTGGAATTAAATAACCTACAAAGGTTGATATGCATAAAACCCCAACAAACAAACCCCCTAACGAGTGTCCTGGATATGACACTAAACAATCTGATGGTGAGGTTCCAGCAGTGCTGGAGCTTTGGAGAATGTGGAGTACCCTTTTCATTGCCATCGCTCCCAGGTCCACTCTGGCCCGGAATGGTAGCACCTGATCGGGCCATATCTATGGATTAAATAGAACTAACAGTATACTTATGCTAAACTGAATTGTTTGAATAAACTGAATTGCTTGAAATAGAAATGTTTTTTCAAATTAAACCGTACTTATATTTAAACTGGGTGCTTATGCTTAACAGAATTATTTGAAATGGAACTGTTTTTCGACATTAAAACTGTATTTACACTTAACTGAATTGTTAAATACAACTGCTTGAATAGTTTGAAATGGAAATGTTTTTGACAATCAAACTGTGTACTTATGCTAAACTAAATTGTTTTAAATAGAACATATTATTTACATCAACATGGATTTGGCGTTAAATAACCTACAAAGGTTGATATTCCATAAAACCCAACAAACCAACCAACCAACGAAAAAAACAAACTGAATGAGATTATAGGGTAACATGTAAAATAAGGTAGCTACTATTGCCATGTATGAAGTAAAAGTAAGTTAGTGACCGTCGTCAAGGGTGACCCGAAAGTTCCCTTTTCGATAGCTACTACACCAAGGTGTAGGGGAGGGCGCTATTGATTTCTCTGGATTGCTAAACTTTACCTTTGTTCCTTGCCTTATAATGCTAAGTGTTAAGCAAGGTAGCATCAAATACGATTTTTTGAGTCTTTGGTATGACTCGACCTGGGATTGAATCCAGGTCTCCCTCCCATTGGCGAACACTCTAACCAATATACAAATATCCGGTGTATAGAAGTAAAAAAAAAATATGAATGAAACGTTGTACTTTTGCAATATTCCCCACACCCCGATGATGGACCGAGAGGGGTCCCAAAGAATTTGGGAATCAATTAAATACGGAAGATTTATAAGCCAATTTCAGCCGGATATCAAAACAACTATACGGTGATTTGTAAGGATCGAAACAAAAATATGGAGATAATATATATTTAATAATATATATTTAATAATATATATATATATATATATATATATATGTAGTTGTGATACAACTAAACAGTCTGTCTGTAGATGACAGTATACACGCACCCCATGGGGGTTGAGCACTCTGGCGAAGGAATTTCCGGCTGCCGCTCGCATAATGCAAAGCTGTTCGAACGAATTGAGCACTCTGGTATCCGGTAAGGTATAAAATGTAAACAAACGAACGCTGCTGCTGCTGTTGCTACATAATACCTTATAATTCCTTAGCCAACGTTGTATACTTGTTGGCCGAGCGGTCTGATACTAATCTAACGTAGAGTTGGGCGGGTTTCAATCCCAGCCTCAAGCGTCCTACGTATCTAGCCACGCTGAAGAGTTGGGATACAACGAAGCAGTCAGTTTGTGGGTGATTATATATATATATATATATATGAGTGTTCTTCAATAAATAAAAGATTTTTTTTAAGAAAGCAAATTAATTTTGTTTTCAGATTTTAAACTTTGTATTGTCTGGAATCGGTTTATAGAAAAAAATAATCTAATGGCAATATTTGTTTTGATGTTATTCAGAATGGTGGCACACCAAAGTGTTCTAGTCTGTATGACACATGCAGAGAAGAGTACTGTAATATATATATATATATATATATATATATATATATATATACTGTCATCCACAGACAGACTGTATCGTTGTATCATAACTCTTCAGTGTAGCTAGACACGTACGACGCTTGAAGCTGGGATCGAAACCCACCCAACTTTATATATATATATATATATATATATATATATATTACGCCTCGTAACCCTTTGTCGAAATGAACTAAATAGCGAATTATAATCTTCAAATATAGAGAGAAGCTTTTTGATCAACTGAAAAAAAAAGGATTTGTCACGTTCCTTTTCTGATATTCCTATGACACAAACTTTCACGCCGACAACAGAAGAACTAAGCCTCTAAATCGAAGTCGACAACTGTTAAACATTCTTTAAAATCCACCCCAGATCCTCAAAATCTCATCGACTGCCACACTAAGACATTCCTGAAATAGACGTCTCTATTCTATCACACACACCGGGGACATACATACACGTAAGAATTATAATGTGAAGATGTACAGATTAATGTTTCATATGGACGCCTTTGTTGCCCATCAACTGATGGTCAAATATCAGCGTGTAAGTGTCAACGGCCACCTGGTCCAGTTTTGGGCTGGCGGGCACGTGCAAATAAACAATGACGCCATTGACATGTTGGCTACTTCATGGGAGCGATTTCAGAAGTCAGAATCTTCTTAATTGCACACAGCCGCGAGCAGAGGAAGATTTAAAGTGAAACGAATGATATTTCGTTAGAAATGAGTCGATTGTAAAGATAAAGAGTAATGAAATGTAGCCTTGGGTTAATGAAAGATCAGAACAGATTTAGATAGATAGAGAAATAGATTGGAAGAGACTTTGTGATAAATTGATGTTAATAGACTTATACGTAGATAGATAGATAGATAGATAGAAATAGTTAAAAAGATAGGTATGCAGAGAGGAACATAGAATGATAGATAGATAGATAGGAACAAACTTAGATAGATAGTGAGAGAGAAAGAGAGAGAGAGATAGTGAGAGAGATTGGGGCAGACTTACTGATAGATAGATCGATAGATAGATAGGAAAAAGTTAAAAAGATAGGTATGCAGAGAGGAACATAGATGGACAGATAGATAGATAGATCGATAGATAGATAGATAGGAACAAACAGATAGATAGATAGATAGATAGTGAGAGACAGACAGAGAGAGAGAGTGAGAGAGATTGGGGCAGACTTACTGATAGATAGATGAGAACAGACTAATAGATAGATAGATAGATAGATAGATAGATAGATAGATAGATAGCGAGAGAAAATGATTGCCATAAAAAGGGAAGGAAATGATTTGAGATACGAAAGAGTGACAAACGTAGATAGATAGATAGATAGATATGATAAGAATGAGATAGATAGATATATAGATAGATAGATAGATAGATAGATAGATAACATACTGTCTCTCTGCAGGTGTTAATAGCTTTTAAAATCATATTTTCTTTTTTTTATGTGTTTAGACATACTGGATTGACTACTGCAAGATTGGCTCAACTGTCTGCATTCTGTCTGTGGGTTGAAGTGAATTTTGTTCCTTCATCAGATTTTTGACAGCTTTTCTATGTGAAATCCTTCAGTTTTGATGTAACTGTCCAATTCCCGACGAGCCAAGCCCAATTCTGGGAATGATCCCAAATGACCACCTGTATCATTCAGCTGATTTGTCTCGACTAATTTTGTTTTTATTGATATCACTAAAGCATTTCAGTCATAAGTCAGTTTCTTCCCTTGTGCTGCTGAGATAGATAGATAGATAGATACGAACAGATTGAAATTAACATATATATATATGTATATATATATAGACAGAGTGACAGAGAGAGAGAGAGAGAGAGAGATTTTTGCATGCAAACAAACATGCATATGTAAATGCCGAGATATATATCTATTTTTATATACAGTATGTGTGTGTGTGTGTGAGAGAGAGAGAGAGAGAGAGTGAGAGATAAATAATCTTAGATAGATAGATTGATAGATATATGAAAATACCGAGATAGAGAGATAAAAAGAGAGTGTGTGAGTTTGTGTGTGCGTGTGTGTGTGTGTGAGAGAGAGAGAGGGAAAGAGAGAAAGAGAGAGAGAGAAAGAGCGATGAATCATCTGAGATCGATAAATAGATAATGTCAAGCACACATACATTCATACGCATTAAAATACCTAGAGAAGCTATCTCTCTATCTGTATATATCGATATATATATATATATATATACTTTAACACATACATTCATACATATGAAAATAATGACTGAAGCTCTCTCTCTCTCTCTCTCTCTCTCTCTCTTTCTCCCCCCCCTCTATCTATCTATCAATCTATCTTGATTTATATCAGGGGCGGAGACGTGACTAGTGCTACTCGTGCCCGGCACGACCAATAACTCGGCCAATGTTATTCAAAATGGATTTAAAATCATCCATTAATTTCAAGCAAACATACTTAGTCTGATCTCAATTAAATTACGTATCTATTCAAGTTTCGATAACTAAGTAGCCAAAAGTTCATAAATATATCTGGGAATAATACAACGATGCTGTTTTGAACGGATGGTCTTTGTCCGGCCACAGTCAGATTCACTGAACCTCCCATAAAATCGGCTATAATGTCGAACACGCGCAAATCCGTGCCGAGCACTAGACCCTTATAATAACAGTAATGTTAGAGAAATCCGCTTTTGGCTGTAGCCAATAGCAATAGCAACCCAAACACCGTGCTCAAAAATCTTAGCACATTCTGACTGCTGACAGCTGTCTTGGGAAGAGGGAGAGGGACAGAGAGAGAGAGGGGGGATAGCAGATTATAGCCGTCACCGACGTCATCATCATCGCTATGGTAAATGTTGGTTAAACGGCGTGTTTTAATTCGTTTTTTCACTAACAGATCTCTATTTCTTTAATGAATGTTGCATATATTACATTCTGTAACAAAATTTGTTTATTTGAATACATTTTCAACAAATTATCTTTATTTTAAGCGAAATTGAAACTACTAGCTGTGTCTGTGTATATTGTGATCAGTTTCTTTATTCTAATAAACATATTTTTCTCGTCATAGTAATGAACATCTTCTCTTTTTTTTCTATACTTTTGAAAGGAAAAAAATTATCTTATCTACTGTATTAAGAAGACTACATATTATATAGTATCTTGATTGTTTACAAAAAAAAAACACAATGCAAGGTACGTTTGTCAATCTGTGCTATACAATGGAGAATCACGCAATAGCAACTATGATGACTTACTTTGGGTCCACGGACTACGGGTTGGGAACTGAAGCTGACAGAGGGCGGGGGGCACGAGTAGCAAAAATAGGCTAGAGTCGCCACTGATTTATATATATATATATATATACTTAAACAGGAATTAAATGAATCAAATATAATTTTTCGTGAAATTTAGAATTTAAATGAAGATATTTGCTTAGGAAAGAATATAGGCAGGTGCCGGCGGCAGTTGAGTTAGTCGGACACAGGAAGGCCAGAGTGAAGGCCAGCTGGCAGACTGAGGGCTGAGCAACCCAGCCAAGATACGGAAGAAGTGCTAAGTGGGTTCTTGAAGATAATACAGCATGCTATGGTCAAGAGAGGAAGTTGGGTCAATATAGCAGTCTGTCCCTGTCTCCACCCATCTCTCACATACCACAGAAACATCAACCTTTTCGAGAATAAAATGTGAGAGAGATATATGTTCATAAAGAAGTGTGTTCGTTTGTTCATTGAAGTTCGTAAATCAATGTTATGAATATTGCTATACAACATTAACTTTCGTTTGTTCACATTTTCCGCTTTCGTGGGCAGTGGGGGAGTGTATATATTGTCATCTACAGACAGACTGTTTCGTTATATCACAACACTTCAGTGTGGCTAGACACGCGAGACACTCCAAGCCGGGATCGAAACCCGACTAACTTTACCCCTAAGCTTACGAAGCTTACGACCCAGTGCCAGCTCGGGAATTAACGCATATGTATTAACTTTCGTTATATCACAACATTTCAGTGTGGCTAGACACGCAAGACACTCCGAGCCGGGATCGAAACCCACCTAATTTTACGTCAGACTGATGACATACCCCTAACCAATCCGTGTTTCAACATCAGGTCGGGAATTAACGCATATGTATTAAATTTCGCTGGCTTACATTTTGCGCTATCGGACACTGAAATGCTCGATTCGTTTGAAGAGCCTTGCATTACGCGAGTGGCAACCGTTATATTCCTTCGCCTAAATACTCAATCCCACCTCCCGGGAGTGTCGTATTTTCACCCAACTTCTCAGCACAAGTAGGATACGATACAGGGTTAATTCTTTAGCGGAGTTTAAAAAGTTTGAATTCGGAGTTTTTCTTCTTTTAGATCGGTTGCAATACAAAGGTTAAAGAGTCCCATCTGTTTTACTATTTATCAATACCTGGGAGAAGAGATGGACGCATACCTCTCCCAAGGGTATTAGCGTTAAGTAAAATCCAAAGAGCCTCGTCTTGAAATTGAACTCGAGTCACCGTGTTAATTTCTTACGACAGCAATCATTACATTCATATCTATCAACAGATTCGGCTGTCTATCACCCTCTATGTTGCGTTCTGGTTAGTGAACGCTTGTAATTTTAAATAAAGGACAAACCACGATATGAGAGGAAATAGAGATATATTCTCAGGAAAAAGTATATACAATAGGGAGACTATTAGTAGACAAGAACATAGGATTAGTGAATGCTTGTAATATTAAATAAAGGACAAACCACGATATGAGAGGAAATAGAGATATATTCTCAGGAAAAAGTATATACAATAGGGAGACTATTAGTAGACAAGAACATAGGATTAGTGAATACAGAATAAAGATATAGTCCAACGATAGGATTGGCTTCCGTTATTACGGTAGCAAGTAAGGTGATCTAATGCGATCTCCAGTCTCCAACGCTTAGTATTATAAAAAAGTAAAGTTGGCGACCATAGTCGAGGGTAACCCGAAGGCTCCCTTTTCGATAGCTACTACACCAAGGTGTAGGGGAGGGCGCTACTCCTTCCCTGGATTGCTCTACTTTACCCTTGATCCATACCTTATAATGCTGAGTGTTAAGCAAGGAGGCATCAAGTACCATTTTTTGAGTCTTTGGTATGACTCGACCTGGGATTGAACCCAGGTCTCCCGTGCCATTGGCGAACACTCTAACTGCTAGGCCACTATTCCTATAAGAAGCTGCTATTCTCTTTCTAGTCTGCCCTGGTATTAGTAGCTACTGCTATATATGGCAGATGGACTAGTTCATTATGTGGAAAAAGGTGGGTGATACCCAACACTCTGTCAGTGGCCCGGTTGGCAGGGGCAGTGGGATACATCGACTGCATCAAATCAGAGGGGTAAGATTCCCCTAACGACTGTCTAGTGGCCCAGTCAGCTGGAGCTACAGAATACAATGACTGTGTCTCTGCAGAGGGGTAAGATTCCTCCAACGAGTGTCCTGATATGACGCTAAAAAATCTGATAATGAGGCTCCAGTAATGCTGGAGCTTTGGGGAATGCTGGGTATTCCTTTATTGCCATCGCTCCCAGGACCATCCTGGCCCGGGATGGTGGCAACTGATAAGGTCCGCTCTATAGGTCACATAGAACTAAAGTCTTCTGACATTTAACTGTGTGTAAACAAAAAACTATACTTATACTAAACTGAATTATTTTAAATAGAACTGTTTTTGACATTTAAACTGTGCATTCATGCTGAACTAAATTATTTGAAATTGAACTGTTTTGGCATTTAACTGTGTGTAAACAAAAACTATATTTATATTAATTGAATCGTTTGAAATAGAGCTGTTTTGACATTTATCTGTGTGTATACAAAAACTATATTCATACAAAACTGAATTAGCTGAATTAGAACTGTTTGACTGAACTGAGTAGCTTGAAATAGAACTGAATTGTTTGAAATTGAACTGTTTTAACTTTTAAAATGTCTATTTATGCTAAACTGAACTGTTTGAAATAGTGTCATATTGACCCTTGATCGAGCCGTTCATTAAGAGATTCACCTGTGAAAATAAGCGGAAGAAGAAGCGGAAGCAAATGGGCTTTATGAAAGTATATAGGCAGGTGCCGGCGGCAGCTAAGTTAGTTGGGCACAGGAGGACCACAGTGAGGGCCAGCTTGCAGACTGAGGTTTGTGGTCCTCAGCAACCCCTGGTAGAGCAACCCCAGCCAAGATGCGGAAGAAGTGCTGCTATGGTCAGGAGAAGAAGTTGGGTCAGTATAGAAGTCTCTCCCTGTCGCTACTCATCTCACACACACCACAGAAACATTGACAATAAAGTGTGAGAGAGAGACATATTTTTATAAAGAAGTGTGTTCGTTCGTTTATTGAAGTTCGTCAAAGATAATGATTGTATTTATATTTGCATATGTATACGCGTAGTATACAACAATAGAACTGTTTCTATGAATAAACATGGATTTGGCATTAAATATCCAACAATGGTTGATGTGCCATAAAACTAAACCAAACACACAGAAAAAAATACCCTATCTCAGTCTATCTATCTATCTATCTATCTATCTTCTTTTCTAGCAAGTAGTAACTTCCGCTGTACAGATGAGTCAAAAAGCAATCCGTTTTTCTAAATTTGTGCGCATGCTTCGTTCTCAATATTGCGTGACGTCATCAGGTGTAGGCTTTGATGGCCACGACTAAACACTTTAAGAACGTACGTGCACCGAATGTCTGCCGTTTGCTCAACCACGGACCGCTCGAAAAGGAGACGATCAACGCTGGCTATCGTGGCGCGAAAATGACTGGCCTTGCAAAATCGTAGTCAAGAGCGAAGATTGGACAAGGAGGAGGTCGATAACATGGGGGTGGCAAGTAAGGAGAGCAAGTAAGAGAATGCAGCCCTGGGGGGTGGAAACAGTTAACTTGCTCTTAAAAGATAATAGGGACAGTGGTCCGAGTTTTGAGTGAGGATGGGCAGAGTGGGGGTGTTGGAGGGTATGCCAAGAGGAAATTGACCGTTCGTTTTTCGCCCATCAACCACGTCTGACTGTTGCACGGCTGTTTCGAAAGGTTTCAGTCGGCAGAGCGTCTCTCTTCGATGATTTGGTTTGTCCACAAAACGTAATTACGAGTGGAATAAAAAATGGCGGATTAATTGGCTTTTCTGAGGCGAAGCAGTCAGTTCGATTGATCTACTTTGCCGCCATCGTTAAAAATGGCGACGAAAATTGCTCCATTCTGATTCCGAACATCGTTCCAATCTTCGTTTGCTCTGATCGTTTGTAGCTGGCCGTTATTCACCTCCTCTTTCTGCTTCCCTTGTGCCTTTCTCTTTCTCTCCAAATATATTTCACACACACACACACACACACACACACACACACACACACACACACACACACACACACACAAACACACACACACACACACACTCATCGCCCCTCATCCTCTCATCGCTCTCCTCTCTCTTTCTCTCTCTTTTTATAGATATATATATATATATATATATATATCAAACACACACACTCCAACCCCCCTCTCTCTCTCACTTGTACTTTCGTACTCTCTTTAAGCGTAACTATTTGTTTCTTCAGTCATTCAAGGTTGTTCTCTCTCTCTCTCTCTCTCTCTCTCTCTCTCTCTCCTTAAGCATTACTTCCTCATCCTTCATAGTCGTTTCTCCTCATTTCCCTTCCTCGCTTTCTTTCTTTTCCTTTTCTTTCTTTTCCTCTTCCTCTCTCTCTCTCTCTCTCTCTCTCTATCCCCCCTTCTCTCTCTTTCTCTCTATCCTCTCTCTCACTGATTTTAGTCATATATATGTATTACTAAAATTCTCATAATGTTTGTAAATGTAACCTAGTAAAAACATCATAGAGTAATACTTATTAGAGCAATTTACCTAAAACATTTCTAACACTAAAATGGAACCATTTTCAGTCAAATTTGTAACTGAATAATTTGGCGAAAGAGGGGGGGTCAGATAGATAGATAGAAAGATAGATAGATAGATAGATAGATAGGAATAGACTGTGAAAGAGAGAGAGAAACGAACTAACCAGGATAGATAGATAGATAGATAAATAGATAGATAGATAGATAGATAGATAGATAGATAGATAGATAGATAGATAGATTGTAACAGAGAGAAAGAGAGGGAGAGAAAAGGACTAGCGTAAGATAGATAGATAGATAGATAGATAGATAGATAGATAGATAGATAGATAGAAACAGACTGTAAAAGAGAGAGAGAGACGAACTAAGCAGGATAGATAGATAGATAGATAGATAGATAGATAGATAGATAGATAGATAGATAGATAGATAGATTATAACAGAGTGTGATTTGGAGAAAAAGTAGAACGAGTTTGGAGAATGTTAAACGTAATCCATTAACATCAGTGAGCACGTGACCACTTAATGGCGTTCTTTTGCAAATTAGCATGTGCCATTCACACACACTCCATATACGCACTAATTCCTCAACAAGGTCATAAACGCATTTAATCGTGACAACGCCTCCCCTGCATCACTTACTCCATTATCAACAGAGAACCAAAGTTGAACGTGACTTTCGCTATTGGTCCGGGAACTGCATTCGCCATTGCACAATCCAGAACTGAGACCACAGACGCTGACAACGCTAAGGAATTGTCTTACCAAAAACATAAAAACTGTCCGAAAAACATAAAAAGTAAAAAAATGAATTACTAAAACGTTGCAATTTAATTTCTTTGGGTTAGTTTATTTTTTGTTTTGTTTTTTGTTTTTTTTTTGGGGGGGCGATATTTGGACTATTCGATGAAATGATATTTATATATCGGACCAAAACTTTAAAAATTTTGTTTGAGAGCCTATTTCAATCACAGATATAAAAGCTTATATCTTTTTCTTTTTCCGTTCTTTTTTTTTTTCTTTCTTTCTTTTCGGGTTCAGTAAAATGTTAAAAATCATTCTTTACCCCAGAAAAGGGAAGACTTTTCTGTCAAGATAAATTCGGAATCAGATTTTTTTTGTTGTTATTTTTTCTAGTTTAATCGGGTTTTACAACATATCAACCAATGTAACTTATTCGATACCAAATCCTCTTCATACGAGGATCATTGAATAAGTTTCCAGACTTTTTCATATGGTCACTTTTACTGATAATACACACATGAAACTCTAGTCCCCTTCCAAGTAATCTCCTCCGG
This sequence comes from Sepioteuthis lessoniana, assembly GCA_963585895.1. Taxonomy (NCBI): domain Eukaryota; kingdom Metazoa; phylum Mollusca; class Cephalopoda; order Myopsida; family Loliginidae; genus Sepioteuthis; species Sepioteuthis lessoniana. The sequence goes on along the minus strand of CAUZXS010001248.1, from coordinate 87,149 downwards.
TCGCAAAGCACTTGTTGTACCGTTCCAAAAACTTCTGGAAGGCTCCATGGAAGTCCTCTTGTGTGAGTGTGTCAATGACCTTCGTCACAGCCTCTTTCATCTCCTCAATTGTCTCAAAATGACAGCCACTGAGCTTAGGGAATAAGCAAAAGTCACAGGAGGCAAGGTCTGGACAATAGGGAGGCTGAGGAACTGTCTTGATGCCCACTTGGGTCAAATAGTCAGTGCGATCCAGAAGAGCCGTTTGGAGTAACCTAGGTAGACTAGCTCTTGTAGGAATTATTTTCATTATATATATGTATATAAGTAAGTAAGTTAGCGACTGTAGTCGAGGGCGACCTGGGGGCTCCCTTTTCAACTGCTACTACACCGATGAGTAGGGGAGAGCGCCACTCCTTTCCCTGGATTGCTCCACTTTACTCTTGATACGTACCTTATAATGCTGAGTGTTAACCAAGGAGGTATCAAGTACCATTCTTAAGTCTTTGGTATGACTTGCCCTGGAATTGAACTCCGGTCTCCCGGATCATAGACGAACACTCTACCCACTAGGCAATGAGCCGGTATATATATATTCGTTGTGTTTTAAGGCATATCAACCCTTGTAGGTTATTTAATGCCAAATCCCGTTCACACATATATATTAGATCATCATCATCATCATCATGTCGTGCCACAGGCACGGATATTCCTTACCCCCTCTCGCCACTTCTCCCTATCGTTCATCGCCTCTGGCAGGTCTTCAAGGCTATATCCCGTATCCTCACATAGCTGCTGGATGTATGTTCGAGCTAGTCATCCTGCTTTTGCCCGGCCAAATGTGGGGGTCCATAGGAGTACATCACTTATGAGCTCGTCCCTGCTGCTCCAGCAGTGACCTGCTTGTCTGATTCGTCTAACTTGGATAGTTTTCATGATGGGAGGAAGGTGGCCGTATAGTTGGTGTCTTGTGGGGTGTTGCCCCCAGGACTTGTTCAATATTGCTCGCAACATTTTTGTGTAATTGCCGTCTAGCTTCTTCCCCAGCCGTTTAGTTAGCGTCCAAGTAGTGCATCCATACAGCAGTATCGATACGACCGCTGCTTGGAAGAAACTGCGTTTTATTTTATGGGTCAGGTCTGATTTGCATATGATCGATAGCTGTCCATGCCTTCGTTATCTGCGTGTCGATGTCCTTTTATGTTAATGATACGCTGCTTCAGACATGATTCATAAACAGATTTTGTAGATAACATTTTGAAATAAGCTTGAACTCATTTGTTTGCACATAGTTAAATGGTTTCAATTTTTTTCAATATGAATCACTCAACACTGATCACCGATTTACACACGGTCAAAAGTCTCCAAGAATTGTTCAGTAATACCATTTTTTTCTGTCACGTCTCGTCAGAGAAATCAATGACAAGCAAACGATCACGAGGAATAAATCAAAGTCATCATTATTATCATCATGTCACACTATCAGCATGGATATCCCTGACCTTCTCTCACCACCCTTCCCTATCGTCCATTGCTTCCGATAGGTCCTCAGGGCAACATCCCGTATCAGCACAGAGCTACTGCATGTAGGTTCGAGCTGGTCGTCCTTCCTTTGCACGTCCATGGGAAGAGGTCCACTGGAGTACATCACTTATGAGCTCGTCCCTACTTCTCCAGCAGTGTCCCGCATGTCTGGTTCGTCTAATTTTGATAGTTTTCGTGATCGGTTGTAGGTGGCCGTACAGCTGCTGCTTTGTGGGTTGCTCAATTGACGATTAAGGGAAAAATAAAACTGCAAAAAAGGGGAAAGGAGAAAAAACAATATTTACCTCGAGGGATGGGTAGGTAAACGATTTTTTCTTTTCATCTTCTTTTGGGATTTTTCTCTCTTTTTTTTTTTGCCTTAGTCATCAACGACCTTAATTTATTCCTTGCTATCGCATCCACAGTAATATGCAGGTCCAACACTTCTCTCAAAAGTTTACAAGGTCTCACTCTGGGTCGACGCTATATATATATATATATATATATATATATATATATATATATATATATATATATATATATATATGAGCACTCTGGGGAAGGAATTAACGGCTGCTACTTGCGTAATACAAAAATCTTCAAGCGAATTGGGCACTCCGGTATCCGATAACGCAAAATGTAAACAAACAAAAGCTAACACATGTGCGTTATAATTCCTGTGCTGACACATGTCGTCTGATGACTGAGTGGTAAGATACCAAGTCTAACTTAAATTCACGTGGGTTTCGATCCCAGCTTGAAGCATCCTGAGCGTCTAGCCACATCGAAGAGTTGTGATGCAACGAAACAGTCTGTCTGTGGATGACACTATATATATATATATATATATATATATATATATATATTGGGTAATTTTTTTGTATATCCCTGTACAAATTTCTTTCAAATTTGTTAAATCGAGGTGAACAATACACTTTCTTGGATGATGTCCCCATTATAGACGAAGAACGTCATTAAAAGTGTGGAAAATCAAGGAAGCAACATACATGAAGGTACCGAGTGACACGGGGTTTAATGGTCACTGTTTATAATAAATAGTCATGGCGAATCGAATTTGTTTAACTTTCACGATGTGCTAATACTCCAGCTATAAGTAAATAGTTGGATAGACTGTGCTCTTTAACTGTGCTTTAGCAACCAGAGTAGGAAAAGAAAAACTGAATTTAAACCTTTAAAAATTCACTTAAAAATTGACCTTGTTTCGCATCCACAACCTGCAGAAGTTCTTGTTCAATAATACGTTAAACTACATTGAAACACTTCAGGCCGAATGCATAGGAAATATTTTTGGATTTAGAAGGAAAAAATTAAGAAAATACAAGATACGATTTAACGATACAGCATAATTGAATCCCGTGATAGTCTCCCCGACCCTCTACACCTAGACAGCTCCACCACCACCCCTGTTCCCTTGTTTCTTCTCCATTACTTCTACGATTAATGAAGTGGGATTATTGTTCCGATTAATTTGTATCTTTGGTAATTGCCTATTTAATCTCCCCCTCTTACCACATTCTATTTAGGCCTGACCCACAATCTTACCGACCAACCAACCAACCAACCAACCAACCAAGATTGACTTAACGATGACCGAGACTTATACCACTTCGCTGGATAAACAGTCTGGCCTCTTCATGGCGTTTCTAGTCTGTTTTTCCTTTCTTTCTCTTTCTTGGTTTCCTTTCTGTCAGTTTAATTGTTCTTATTAATATCGTCCATGCTTAAGTAGACATATATCTATATTTTATCCACGTTTCGATGTAAGGAGAAAAGTAGAAAGTGGAGAGGAGTAAAAACAGAACAAAAACGAGTGAAGGAAGGTAATCTTTAGGTATCTCAGCTTAATTTGCCTAATATATATATATATATATATATATATATATATATATATATATATATATATATAAGTCGATCATAAACTTCTAAACTTCATCAAGAAATAGCCATAGTTGAGTATTTTAGTTATGGCAACAGACACACTTTTTAAAAGAATTGAAGAGATATTTTTTTAGTTTCCTAAGAAGTGGTAGTTTCTTCTTTCTGTGTGAGTCTTACATCTTTTTGAACTACCCTGGTGTATGTATATTTATACGAGGGGCATACGATAAGTTTCCAGACTGTTTTCGTATGGACACTTTTATCGATAGTACTCACATGAAACTCTAGTCCCCTTCCAAGAAATCTCCCCCGGCTGCAAGGCAATTGATGTACCGTTCTAACAACTTTTGGAAGACCCCATGGAAGTCCTCTTGTGTGAGCGTGTCAATGACATTCGTCACAGCCCCTTTCATCTGCTCAATTGTCTCATAACGACAGCCTCTGAGCTTAGAGAATAACCAAAAGTCACACGGACCAAGGTCTGTACTATTGAGAGGGTGAGGAACTGTTTGATGTCCATCTTGGTCAAATAGTCTGTGACAATGATAGAGTTGTGGACTGGTGTATTGTCCTGGTGGAAATGCCACTGACCCGATTTGAAGAGTGCTGGTCTCTTCCGACGGAATCTCTTCCTGAACTCTCTTAAAACCTCAACATAGTAACCCTAACCCTAACCCGTTGGCCAATCAGCTCTGGTGTATTAACTTGCTTACTCCTCCCACACCTCTCATCATCCCTCACAGACTCCGTGCCTTCCTTGAATCTCTTATGCCACTCAAAAACTGATGTTCGCTTCATGCAAGATGCTCTAAAAGCAGTCTAAAGCATTCCATTCGTTTCTCGGGCATTTTCTCCAAGTTTAAAACTGAATTTTATTGCATATCGTTCTTGTAAAGTGTCAGATTGCATTTTTAAAATTCACCAGCTGTGGCAATCAGGCTTTAGTAGGGTGTACTCCAATTCCTGATATAGCTGTTCATTTGAACCTGAAATGCTAAAAATAGGTCAGTCATCTCACTAGATATATAGCTATAACATACTGAATTTTCGAGAGTCTACGACAATTTTAAATGCCCAAACAAAAAAAGTCTGGAAACTTATATACACCTTGTATATATATATGGATGTGTGTGTGTGTGTATGTATATATATATATATATACTAGACGTTATATATATGTATATATGATTGTATATATAAATATATATACTAAACAATACATATATAAATAGTGTTGGTTGTCACTA